>BQNB010052091.1:24447-40653 GCA_026074375.1 Tanacetum coccineum
TTTCCTGGTTCTTCAGATTCTTCGTGTACAATTTGCCAGCCCATCTCTTGTACCAAATCATGCATTTGCATCCTATCAGAATGAATTGATATTAGGGACATATCCATAAGAACTCTGATATTCGTTGCAGCATCCAAATCACAACCATTAAGCACTTTCATTACATAATCTCTCTTCTCCCCTTTGAAGAAACAAGAAATATCAAGAAAGATGTTTTGTTGATCAAAATCGAGCACATCATAACTTATTCGAAGCACTTGCTGTATCTCACAGTGAGGATATCTGCGAAGCTTCTTCAGTTGACTTTCCCATTCCTCTACAGTCTTGCCGAATAGAGAACTGCCCAAAATCTTAAGAGCAAGTGGGAGTCCATTGACATAGTCAACTACTTGGCTAGCAAGATCTTCAAATTCTTCTTTCGGATGTTTGTTTCTAAAAGCGTAAAGACTAAAAAGCTCAAGAGCTTCATCATCATATAAAAGTTCAACTTCATATATTTCCTCTACCCCGTAAGCACTAAACAATTGTTTATCTCTACCAGTAACAATAATAACACTTCCCGGCCCAAACCAATCACGTGAACCAACTAACGCTTCAAATTGGTTGTAATTGTCCATGCCATCAAGTACAACAAGTACCTGTTAGATACATGTTATATAACGATAATTAGTAGAGTAGGCAAACATCTTTTTTCCAAAATAAAATTCAGGCATGACAATATATATGTTTCATGCTAAAAATAGATACTGATTTCATAAGTCAATGAATTTTATATGAGATTAAGGTCCTGCTCTTCAGTATGCTTATCCCTTTACTTATGCTGCGTATTTTAGGAAGTTGTATACTTAACAGATCTTCAAGAAGCTTCTCCTGGAGATGGACTAATCCATATCGTTTTTCAACACCTTTAACGTCGTCACAAAAACTGTATGCTTCGAAATGTATATGAAGCAAGTTATAAATAGCTTTGGCAATGGTCGTCTTTCCTATACCACCAATACCACATATTCCTATCATATTAACCTTTCTTGAATCCACATATTGCAAAAGGCCCATTTGGTTTGCTCGGGTGTATAATCCCACCAGATTTTCACCGGCATCTAACGGCCCACCACTAGTTAATTTATAAAAAACTTCATTTGAGATCCTTTCTATAAACTTTGGCTCCTGCCTGCAAAATTATAAATAAGAACAACATTAGATTACACACAGAGATAGTTACAAAGAAACATGTTCCACTTATGTAAGTACAAAAACCATCAACAAAACAATATCAAGTTTGTAGTAGAAATAAGGAAATGGAGAACTTTGACATCGTTCATTGCACCAATAGAGGGAACCCAAGTTTGCAACCCGTATCATATATCAAGTCTTTATTCATTTTACCAAAATTTAGTCCAAAATTGAAAATTATTTAAGGCTGAATGTCGGGGGGAAAACACCCTGGAATTGAAAATTATAGTGAAATTAATCTGGAAATTAAATGCGCCAAATTGAAGAAATACCCATTGCTTGCTTGGAAGTTCCAACCAGATAAAGTTGCACCCGAGGTTAGAGCTTTCTTCCATTCAGGTGCCTCTATTCTGTTTGAAGCTTCATGTTTCATGAAGGCTTCGAGGTAGGTACCACTTTGATTCTTTACCACTTCGGGAGTGACATTATAAAAGAGTGCCCGGACTTCATACATATCATTTCTTTTCTTGCACTCGAGGATCTTCACAAGCTCCCTCAGACACCATGTTGATGAAGCGTAGTCATTTGAGAATATAACTATCAAAAACCGTGATTGTTCAATGGCTTCATAGAGTCCGGATGATATCTCTTCTCCTCTCTTTAACTTTTTATCATCCTTAAAAGCATAGATACCTTTTCTTTCGAAATCACTGAAGAGATGATCAACAAATGATTTACGGATATCTTTGCCTCTGAAACTAACAAAGACATCGTATTTCCAAGTTGGAGCAATATGTGAAGACGATGGCGCCATCAAATGGATATTAATTATAAGTCTAAGGTATATTTAAAACTAATATCCGTTCCAACCAATCAAGGAAAAGTACTTCAAACTTGAAAATCACTAACTTTATGTTAGACATCACCTTAGATGGTTTTAAATAAACAAACCTTCATGTTAGGCATCATCGTGGATGGTTAACCTTCACGATTTCACGATTGTGTCGGCTTTCAACCATTCAACGCTATGAGGAGCAACCACATCACTAGTTTTATGACCTCAAACCCTTCACAAATTTCTTCTTAATCGACGAAGATGTACAGTTTAGTAAGTATGAAGTCGAATGAGGTGTGAGTCGGCCTTCATTGGATCAGAATTTCAAAAGGAAGAAAATTTTGGTGGCATCCATCTGAGGAATGGTATTATAAAGGCTACATACATGTTCATTTATATTTGTAAGTGTCTCAAGATAATATGTTACTTTATTAAATGAGGTGAATGAGTTACTAGGATAGGTTGTGTTTTCTTTGGCGTGTAAATATTGTTTTGTGTGTATTTTATTTATGTTTGTGAAATTGTTTGTAGTAATTTTTATAGTGATCAAGGTGTTATGATGCAGTATTGTGTTTTTTTAATAAAAAATTTGACTTTGACTTGAGTGAAATAAATATTCGCATAAGGTACTTCATTGAACGAGGAATGCAAGGGTTGAAACTGGAATAATGTGTGAGCAAATACATGATTACTTTCTCTTCATACCTATGCAATAGTATCGTGTGCAAACGCTCCACGCAAGGGTGAATTCTCGCATACAAGCGCTCCACGGCAACACGCGGGTGGAAAACCTTGTTAATTAACATTAGGTAAAATTAAATTCTTCATTTTTTTTAAATTTTGAATCAAGTGTTTATGAAAGTGCCCGTAAAGTGTTTAAGGAAATGTCTTAATAAAATAATTTTAGAGTTTTAGAGTTTGAAAAAGGTCTAAAATTGTGGTATATTTTGGTTTCTGAATAAAAGACTGTGAAAACCTTATTTCTGAGTTATATTTTTCGTAAGCATAGAAGGGGAACAATGATTTGTTAATGGTTCATCTTGATTTGTTCTCGTGAGAAGGAGATAGAAAATTGTGTGGTGATTCGTTAAATGTTCATCATAAATGTTCATCAAGTAAGTGTTATCACAGAACGTACTAAGGGTTGGTTGTGAAGAAACCGAGGTTGAAGGTGTTGTTTGAGAATGTAAGTGTTATGATTTTGGTGTTTTTACGAGTTGTTCTCTTTAGTAGTGTAAGATCGAATGTTTAGTTGATATTGCTTATTTTAAGGGTAGAACTTAATGATATGGATCGAGATCTGTATCCCGGTTCTAGTGAAAGAAACCTAAAGAAAGGGAGTAGTGATGAGAGAACATACAAACAAATTTTATTAACCAAATACTCAAGCACATTCCACAAGTGGAGTCTTGGAGGGTATATAAAGTTACAATATAATAAAACTAAAAGTTACATCCATATACTATAACCAAAGTGTAAAACTAATACATATCTCATAAATATTGCCGCTTAAGATTCTAACAATCTCTCCCCAAGTGGTGATATCATGGATTTGTTTACATTGTTGTCTACAAGTAAAAATTAATAAAATCATCGGAAACACAACAAAACCTAGGATTTCTTCGAGGCTATTTTATTGTTGTGCATCTCGTTTTGGTCTTTTTACTTTTTTATAGTTGGTGTGTTAGGCCGATTTAGAGCCCAGTAATCAGCACTTAGATTTAAATAGAAATTAGGCTAAGTAATGAAGGACCCGCTGAGTGGGATCATAGAGTATTGAAGAACCTCTGAGTGATGGGACTTAGAGGTTATGAAAGGACTCTCTGAGTGCAAAGCCTTATAGAGCAACGTCAGACGTATTCAAGCCAAAGATATCGTCAAGGAAGTCGAAGATCACTTGAAGACATACTCGTCAGCTGGGATGGATATCAGCTGGTATGTAGAAGGAATACGCTGAGGTTCTAAGGAGAGTCAGAGGTGGCAATACTTTGACTATCCTGTTACCCTTTGGAGAAGAGCAAGCTGAACTTAAGCTTCTCTCAGAGTTTAGGCGGGATAAGTTAATAAAGATTATTGGCGGGACAATAAGGCATTTGACTTAAAGCCTGAACACAAGTACGAGTTGGTAAAAGTAGTGAACAGTTGGCAAAACTGTTCACTAAATTATAGGCGGGTAGTTCCCAATAAGGGAAGTGCATTAAATACCTCGTACGTCCTCCACTAGAATATTGACACGTTGCAACTACCCCCACTAAGGACACAACCTCGTATTAGTATAAATAGAGAATGCTGTAAAGAGTAAATGTTGTCGCTTTAATTGTTATTTGTTATTAGACATTTACTCCTTTCGAACTTAACAGAGTCAGCTGTCTCAATCAGCTGTCTAGATAAGTTCACCTGTAAACTTGTTTCACAGATCAAGTTTACTTGTCCAAAGAGTGATCTTACATTGTCATTCAACTTGTGCGATCCATAGCATATTGTAATACTTTTATTCTTATCAATAAAGCATTACACGGTTGAAAAGTTATTACTTGTGTTATTACGTTAAGTGTTTGTTTCCTATAGACGTATTATTGGGAATTTTAATTGGTATCAGAGTAGTGTTGATTTATAAAACCTTTTAGAAATTGTTCGTTGTTTTAAACAAATCAAGATCCAATCATGTCATGAATAATACCACCTATCCCACCACCATTTGTTGCAAGTTCTGGTAATCCTGGTAGCCCTAATGTTAATAGGGTGGACATGATGCCTACAACTAGTGAACCCATCAACACTACAACTACAAGTAATGTAGCTCAAAGTGTTGTTGATGAGAACCTCCCTCAACTTCTTGATTCAAGAGGTGGATCTCATGTCATAAATGTTCCTACATTTGACAAGGAGGATTTTACAATTTAGAAAGTAAGGTTCTTGGTTTTCCTAGATGGTCTTGAACCTTACCTCTTGAAAAATTAAGAAGATGGACCGTTTGTTCCCATGTCAAGTTTGTACACTACTGAAAATCCTTTACCAAAACGTCAAAATCAATGGTCAAATGCTGAGAGCCGTCTTGAAAATCAAGATAAATGATTAAAAGTATCATTATATCTTGTTTACCAAATGATGTTATGAAATCTGTCATTAAGTGCAAAACTGCTAAAGAAATGTGGAATGATCTCATCTTAGCACATGAAGGACCATCTGATACAAGAGATACAAAGATTGCAGCCTTGAGACTCAAATTCAATGCTTTTAAATCACTAGAGGGTGAAAAAGTAAATGGAACATTCACAAGGCTTAAATGTTTGTTAAATGACCTTGAAAATAATGGTGTTACCATTCCTCAAGCAGATGTCAATGCCACGTTCGTTAATAGCCTGCCAAGAAAATGTATGAGCATGAATCAAACTCAAAGGGTAAATAATTCCATTAAAATGATAGCTTGGCTACCTTATATGGAAAGTAAAATTATGATGAAGGTCTGATTGATCAGATCTACGAGCAAGAAACTCAAAGATTTACCATTCAGACCTCAAGCTCAAAATCCTTAGTTTCTAACAATTATTTTCAAGATAGTGGCTCAGATATTGAAGAAGATCAGAGGTCTAGCAATGAATTCTTGGCTGACCTAAATGCTGAATTTCATGAAAGAGCTCTTCTTGCTAATAAAAAAAGATTCTACAAGAGGTATGGAAGAGTTGGATCTGCTAGGAAACCCATAGACAAAACCAAAAAAACCTATTTTGCTTGTGGGAAAACTGGTCAATTCCAAAAATAATGCCCTTCAAACAAAACCTCATCACCATCCTATCCATCGCCAAACAATTCCTACAATAAACCCAGACATTACACATCACCCTTTTAACAAACATCTTCCCAAAATACTAGTAGTTATCAAAAGGACTACAAAGGAAAATACAAAGGACTCAAAGCTGAAATGGCGGTCCTAACCAAAAGGATTGATGATCTAACAAAAGGAAAAAGTGAAAAGGGAAAGATTGATAAGGGAAAGCCTGATAAAGGGTTGATAGCTGAGTCATTTAACTGGGATGATGAATCTGTTTCCTCAGAAGATGAAGGGATTACCAAGATTAGGGCATTTATGGCAATTGTTGAAGATGAACCATCTGTGGGGAAGGCTAATACACATATCTTATTTTGTTTATCCTATTACGGAGCCTCACACCGAGCTTCCTACAGAGCCTTTCATTGATAGCGTTCTTCCTTTCAGCCTTCTTATAGACATCCTATGTTAGATTCCCGTCTGACCATTTCGTCACCAAAATCTTGACCATATACAAGGTCCCCCATTTACACCCACGAGCAATTACCTGACCACCTCTTGTTACCTTCCACATCTAATCATCAAAGCCTATATGGTACCCTTTATTATCCAACTACCCTACACAGATTAACATCCTCTTAAGGCTTGGAGTGTACCTCACATTCTTCAGAATTCACTTGGTACCAAAGGCAGTCTTGAGGATCACGTCCCCAATACCCGTAACATCAAGAACCTTTCTATCTGCCAAACGAACCTTCCCAAGAAGTGGCTTGAAGTTCTTCATCATTCCCACGCACGGGGTTGCATGTAATGAGGCACCCGAATCCATAACCCAGGATTCATGATATTCCTCTATGCAGCATAACAGACCATCATCAAAAGCGTCTATTGAGATATTTACAGCACCCTTTGCAGCTTCACACTGACTTTTAATCTGCCCTTTTTGCTAACAGTTCCAACACGTGATGTTCCTAGTGTTCTCCGAATCTGATTTCTTCCTAGATCCCGATCTACCCCGATTACTCTTCTTCCCATGACCCGTCGCACTTAACAAAGAATTTAGATATTCCCTGGAATTTCTCTAGCTATTGTCCTCACCGAGAATCATATCTCGAATACCTTCGAATGTCAGCTTATTCGTACCAGATGTACTACTAACTACTGTAACGGTGCCGGACCAACTATCAGGTAACGAAGACAACAAAATAACAGAGACTGCATCTCAACATCAAACTTAATATCAACTGATAATAATTTTGATATCACTGAATTAAACTCATTCACGTGATCTGCAACTGTCGCACCCTCTGTCATCTTCGTGTTCACAAGCTGCTTTATCAAGAAAACCTTTTTTGAAGCACTAGGCTTCTCATACATGTTGGACAGACCCTTGAGTAAACCCAAAGTGGTTTTCTCATTCAAAACATTAAATGCTACGTTCTTTGCCAAAGAAAGCCTTACAACACCTAGAGCCTGTCTATCTAACAGAGCTCAGCCTTCCTGCTTTATCCCAATAGGCTTTGTTTCGGATAAGGGTTCATGTAGCTTATTCTAATACAAGTAATCTTTGATCCTCATCTTTTAGAAACGAAAATCCCGACCGTCAAAACATTCGATCTTAACTCTACCATCTTCTGTCATTGTTGACAACGGAGCCTAACCTGGCACTGATACCACTTTGTTAGGCAATAAAGAAAGATGCTGAACATCACAACAAAGCAGACATAGATAAACGGAGGCTCCCAGAGGCTACGAAAGGCTTCGAGAGCTTTATGGAGCCTACCAGACCGAAAACGTAAGAACATAAATGCGAAAACAGAACACACACGAATTTATAGTGGTTCTTATGATTTATGCAATCGTGGTCAGTCCACTTTTAAACTATAGAGAACTAGATTCGTAACCCGCGCGCTGCCGCACTGTGCGCGGAACTACTTTCGCAATGGATCAATAACGCCAATGACTATATGTCGGTTGTTAGGACTCACCTTACAATGAACCGATAACCTCAACGACTATCTTCGTAAATAATTTAAAAATATATATATTAAACTTCAACATTTTTTATAAAATTGTTCACATGTTAATATTGGGCTCGTTTTGTTCGTAATTCGACGATCTTTTTAGTGACATTTTTTTCCTAATGTCAGAATCATTGCAATATGCGTTACATATTTGATAAATAAAGTTTGTTTTATAAAAAGTCGTAAATAGGTAAAAGTTGAAGGTCAGTTTTGTAACTTTTAGCAAACTCGAATGTGCGTAAACCTGAGGGTGTGTTCTATAAATATTTTAAATATATATATTAAATTTTAACATTTTTAATAAAATCATGCGCATGTCAGAAGTGTTGCAATATTTGGCTCGTTTTGTTCGCAATTCGTTGATCTTTTCAATGAACCTTTTTCCCGAATGAATCAATAGATATACGTTTCATATTTGATAAAAAAGTTTGTCATATAAAAAAGTCGTAAATAGGTAAAAATTGAAGGTCAGTTTGAGGGTGCGTTCGATAAATATTTTAAAAATATATATTAAACTTCAACATTTTTAATAAAATCGTGCGCATGTCAGAAGCGTTGTATTATTCGGCTCGTTTTCTTCACAATTCGATGATCTTTTCAATGAATTTTTTCTCAATGAATCGATATGCGTTCTATATTTGATAATATGAATCAATGAATTTTTTTCTGAATGAATCAAAAAATCGTAAATAGAGTTGAAGGTCAATTTTGTATCTTTTAAAGAGAGTGCTTTTTGTAATTTTTTTATCGTGAATCGTGAACTATTTGATTTTTTAATATTATTATACTATTCATAGGAAATGTATCCTGGTGTTTAATATAATTATATAATATTATTATCTTTGGTGCTTTTGCAATATACAATTACAATGCTGGAATATTTATAAGTGTGAGACCTAATCCACTTTACTTATTTTACCGATGTAAGATTGAGTTTGCACCCAACAATATAAGCCTTCACAACTGAGCAGTAATGCAGTAAAACTATCCTAGACTTGAGGAATGAAACAAAGACACGGGAAAAAGTTAGTACATTGATTTATTCAAATTTTGCATACGTAAAAATAAGGGAACTAAATAACTAAGTCTTTTAAGAGACTGGACTTATATGACATCAGTGGGCGGGTCGTTAGGTTTATGGCTCGTATCAAAAACACTAAATATTTATATAGTGGTAGATCAATAACATATCTTTTGAAACAATTAAATGCTTAAATAAACAAAAAGCCTAAACAAATCAATATATTCATAAAATTCAACTGAAAGTAAAATAAAGTGTTTGTGGTTTGAAGTTTCTATGAAACCTTTCGTTTCTTATTTACTGAAAAGCGCGATATCAGCATTTTAATGTCATCAGTCGGATATCTTTCAAGTCTCCTTAATTCACTCTCCCATTCACACACAGTCTTTCCGAAAAGAAAGCAGCCCAAAACTTTAAGAGCTAATGGGTGACCCTTCATATATGGAACTAATTGTTCAGAGAGTTCTCTAAAGTCATCTTTACATTGTTTATGGTTAAAAGCATACAGATTAAAGAGTTCCATAGCTTCATCATCGTGTAAAAGTTCCACATCATAAACTTTTTCCACTGCATGAGCAATTAGTAGCTGTCTATCTTTTCCCGTTATAAGAATCAAACTTCCTGAACCAAACCAACCGTGTGAACCAGCTAAAGCTTCTAAGTGGTCCCGTTCGTGAACATCATCAAGAATCAGCAAGACCTTCTTAGATAGCATGATTTTTTTCATGGCATAACTTCTTTCACCAACACTTGATATTTTCAAATCTTCTTTCGTCATGTCTTCAATAATTTCCTTTTGAAGTTTAACCATACCAAATTTTTTCACAAACTCGTTCATGTCTTCACAGAAGCTGCAAACTTCAAAGTGGGCATATAATCTGTTGTAAACAGCTTTGGCAATTGAAGTCTTTCCAATGCCCCCAACACCACATACACCAATCATGTGAACCTTACTTGATCCAACGAACGGCAATAAGTTCATTTCCTTCGCTCGGGAATGCACTCCAACTAGTTTCTCACCAACATGTAAAGATCCAACATTAAACTCGTTAAATATATGCTTTGAGATCATATCAATAAACTTCGATTCATAGCTGCCAATCAAAATGACAGATACATATGATCAGTTACTGAAAAAGAGGTTAACCTCATAAGTCTGGAAATTTGGCATCCGCGTTATACAGGTTGTTTAGGTTTATTATTTTAATAAAAAATATACCAACTTTCTTATCATTTAAAAGTAAACCAAAAAGTTCCAAATTCTCATTACCTAGCTTTAAGGTAAAAAGTCCTAATAAACAAATCAGTGTTGTAAAATAATACTAATGGGCTTATGTATATTCACCATTATCTCAACCGGCCCGTTAGGGTTTACATGTATTTATCTTCCCTATAAATACTTGATACTTGTAACCTCTTGGATTGATATACCTGAATAAGAATTCTCCATTCTCCTCATTCTTCTCTTATTCTTGTGTTCTTGTTCTTTACATTTATAACACGTTATCAGCACGAGTCTCTATAGCTAGATGAAACGAAAAATTCATAATTGGTTTTGACGGCTGAAATTTGTATCCATCATCAAGGTACTGAAATAGCTACCAGGTAATATAATTTTATGCACAAAGGATAGATCATTGATGCTTGTATTTGTTTACCAAGATCTACTATGATCTGCAATATTTTTTAATAATTTTTTTAGTATGCAATATTTTTTTCATAGAATTTCATTATGAAACTAACGTATTAATTAAAAGAAGCATCATAACATATTGTAGAACCAATTTATATTTGATTTCAAATTAATTTCTTTAAATGATCTGTTATATGATCTGATATGTATTCCAGTACGTGTAAGAAATTTGTTATCATATTAATATCAAGAATAACGATCTTTATTCATAATAAAACCAAAATATCATTATGATCTAATTATTATGGCCATCCACATTCTGTAACGGCTTAGTCATTATGACTCAATAATGTTTGTACTTAATACGGTTATATTAAAAAAAAAGATTTTAAACATGAACTCCCCATTATACTTACTTAATAAGAAAATGAAGCAATGAAACATGAAAGCTAGTTTGGTAAAACTAATCAAGGGAAAAAAAATCAAAGTCCTGCATATTGGATTCCATTGACCAAAAGTATTAATGAAATCTATTAGATAGGTGCAAGATGGAAAGAACAAAACAAATAAAAGAATGAACAAAACAATATAGTTATGACTCCCTTATAAAACGTATTTTCTAAACGAAAGGATTTATGATCTTAAATAACACAGACTTAAAAATTTCCAAGAAAAATTGCCTGTAGGAATCAATCAGGTTGAGTAACTCCTTATTCATAGCCAAAGAACATTCCATTTAATGGTCGGAAACTAGAAAAGTTGCGTTAGGGCTATATGCACCTTGTTAAGATGAGTCGTAAAACTATCCATGTTGTTAGAATCATCACAAACATGTTAATTCAAATGACATGTCATGAGTTATAATGTATTTAATTGCAAGACATTTGGTTCCTTGTGTATGTGACTTTTCAAAATAAATATCCATCTAAAAGTTGATCACGGGTTTATGATTTCATACACAAGAAGAAAAAGTCTATCCTCTAATAAGGGATGATTTTCCAAATGGGTTGAAGGAACAAGTTTAGGAGACTTTTGAATGAAATGGCAAGGTCTCTAACGACCATTAAAATTTTGGGTCAACAACGTTTACTTAAAGTCTTCTAACCAATGAGCTTCAAGTCTTTTGTACTACTATTTTTCAATGAGCTTATTACCGGTACCTAGATGTGCGACTAAATTATATTTCTAAATATAAGCTTTTCCGATTGGAATAACAACTTAAGCAGTTGAATGCTTAAAGCTAACTTTTCTAGATTATGGTTCTATTGACACATTGTCAAGAAATTGTAAATATGGAGTACCTTGACAATTGGACTTAGATCCCATTGGTTCTAACGTTAACATATTAGTATTAGTAAAACTATGAACGATTATTAGCTTTGATTATCTTTGTTATCTCTCTTAGGAGCGGATGTACTGCTTGTTTATAGAAAATTTCATAAGTTAATAGAAAATCTGAAAACATGCGGCCTCATACAAAAGAACTTGAGACTATACTATTAGCCCAGTCGAATTATAATTCGGGTGGGCTAATATATTGTAACCCTTGAAATTTTCTGGAATCTATATGTTCTAATTTAGTCCTTTGACTTTTTGACTTTTGTCATTTTCGTTAGAACAAGTTACCGTGTTGACGGTGATGAATCTATATTTATCTTGGTTATCGATCTTTTTATTGCTTATGTTAATCTGAAAACATACAGCCTCATATACAGCCTCATACATCTTTTTATTGCTTGTGGGGTATTGTTTTTTTTTGTCTTTTGGTCCCCATGTACTAGTATAAACTTACATCTTAAGCTAAAACATACACAACTTTCATTTTTGATCTTCACACACACATTATTTCTTGTTTTCTTTGTTTGGCTCGTCTGAACTCCAACACACAAAAAAAAAAAATTTGATCAAGAACATGGTGGTTTGAAACATTTCCGGGTTGATTCTAATAGACGGGGTATCATTAAAACAACGTTTGGGTTGTCGGTTCGTGTTTAGCTTGCTTTCAAAACCCTCTTTGTAAGTAGACTCTTTCTCAAAAATTCTTGTACTTTTGGTTGTATAATGATGCAAAGATGTACGGTGCGTTTTCTAAAAATCTTGAACTAAAACTTTCTTACTCAGTGTTTCATGAGTACCTTTATAAGTACGTTCATTTTTTTACTGTACATTCTTTTATAGCTATATACGCTCCTACATATAGCGTGAAAATGAATTCACTTGTATTAAAAACGAGTTTGTTAAGCCTGCAGGTTGCAACAGGTTTAAACAAACATTACTTTTTTAAACAAACACGATGGAGACGAAGCGAAGCCATCAGAGAGTATAACCACCAGAAATCTTGATTGTTCAATGGCTCTTAAAGATTGTGGAGATCTCTCTCGCCTACTTACACATGATCGTTTTCTTTAAAAGCACGAATCCCTTTGCGTTTAAAATCACGAAAGAGATGATCTACAAAGCTTTGAATAATATCGCCACCTTCATAACTCACAAATACATCATATGACCATGTATGATTAGTAATGGATTTTAAAGATGAACTCCCCATTTTATTTACTCAATAAGAAGACTGATCAGTTGGTTTTAAACAATGAAAAATAAAATTTACTTCATGAAGCAATGAAAAATAAAAGTTGGTTTGGTAATACCAATCATGGGAATAAAATTTAAAGTCCAGCATATTTGATTCCATTGACCCATAGTTTAAGGAAATGCTGATTACTACACTGCAAGTTGAAAAGAACAAAACAATTAAGAAAGAAAATGACCATCCAAGTATTGAAATGAATCTAGAAGATATCAATTAAAGTAAACCAAGGGGCTACATGAATTGGTTTAAATTTGGAGGACATTTTGACTAATGCACTTTGATCCCAGTGGTTCTAAAATTCAACTCATTAGTATTAGTAAAACTATGAACTATATTATAGAAAATTTCATAAGTTAATAGAAAATCTGAAAACATGCAGCCTCATACAAAAGAACTCGAGACTATATACTTGAAATATTGTGATTTGTGCTGAAATCAATTCACACGTGCTGTGCACATGCTTGCCTATAACAGATAATTCAAAGAGGGTGGGAAAAGATGTTAAGCTTTCCTTTATCTTCCAACTGCAATCATTCAACTATCTAAATCAATCCAATAACAATCATTCGGTTATCAATTCTTCTTCTTTATTTCCCTAAGTTTGTTAGTTTGTTTTGCTTTATTTCATTGTGAATTCTAGAATAACACATATCAAGTGGTATCTGCTATCCTCGCAACTCTATCATCTAGTCCGATCAAAAATTCGCCAAAATTCAAATTTTCTGACGAGTTTTTGTACATTCTGTTTCACAACAAGATCAATGTTAAATATTCATAGCGATCACGTGCATAGCCCATTAGTGGTTAATTCTTCTAATCACGAACCTATGGTGAATGGTGTTTGGTTTAATTGATCAAAAACTGTCATAGTGGTCATTGTTACTTAAAAGAAGACGAAGTAGTAACAGTTATTCACAATGGTAAAGTTACTAGTAACAGTTATTCAAAATGATGATCATCACAAAGAGTAATAATGCTCAAGATCAAAGCGGTGAATCAAATAATGATGTTGAGCCCCAAAACATAAATGAATTGTGGTAGTTATTGAAAAAGGTTAGTGATAAGGTTGATGGCTTGTGTGTCTTTCAAGAGTTTGCTACTGTTGAGTTTGCAAAGATTAACAATGGTGAAGGAACTAGTAATAAGGGTGGAAATAGTGGTAATGGAACTCAAGTTGTTGGTAATGTTCACAATGCCACTATTCATCATGGAGGGGGAATAACAATGCACAACATCATCAAAATCCTTATGGGAAACTGACTAGATCGGACATTCCAAGGTTCAATGGGGATGATGGTGAAGAGGTGGTTGTTTAGAGTGTTGGGATTTAACAATCTAGCTAACCAATTTAGCTACGAATACGCAGCGGATGGATCTAGTAATAGCGTATGATTAACACGTAAACAAGAAGTAAATAGAAAGCGTACCTCTCAGCCAATGATCTTGAAACAAGTATAGCGACTAAAATAAATCGCCTCTACGGTTGCTCACACAATCACGCACTACAAGAAAAAGTAGAACAGGTGACGAAGTTTTCCCAGGCGACATTTGTCGCCCGGGAAAACCCACTAAACGACAAAAGTCTGTCCGACGTGGCACAAATTCTGATAGACTTTTCAGTCAAAGTTCGAAGAAGTTTTCCCGGGCGACATGTCGCCCAGGATAAGTTGGTATAAAATTTGACCAAAACATCAACGAAAATCTTGGCGGCATTTTTTCCCGCTCATCTTTCCCGGGCGACATGTCGCCTGGGAAAGTTTTTATTAAAAAAAATAATTCACGTGAATGTTTAAGGGTTGTGATTAGTGTTAATTAACGTGTTTTAAACTTTCCCGGGCGACATGTCGCCCGGGAATCTTTTTAATAATAAATTACACAGTTTTTAATATATATAAAATTATATTTTTTTTTTAATAAAACCTTTCCCGGGCGACATGTCGCCCGGGATACCTTTTAATAAAAAAATATACGGTTTTTAAATCAGTATTGTTTATAGAATATATTTTATAATTATATATTATTATTTATAAAATAATTATTATATATTTGATAAATAATAACTATCTAAGAAAAGCACTCCGTTTTCTTGGTTCGGTCAGGATATGCACTACCCTTCTATAATTCAACATGATATACCGTATACTTTTTCAAGATGCACATTCGTCAAGTAACACAAAAACAAACATTTATTTAGTTAAATATTATACATACCACTTGTAGTAACACAAGCGAGGTCTAAGACCGATAATCATACGTGAGTTACAAACAGACACTTAAACATATTAGACTGATAATCATACGAGACTTACAAACAGACACTTAAAGCATACGAATTACATTCCAAATGACAAACTACTCCAAATCAAGTTTTCCCATGTCATTGTAAACTTCGTGAAGTAGTGCAGCTGAATTAAGTGTGTGTTGTTCCGGATTCTTATACATTTCTAACATTGCCTCGAGTACCGTTATCTTATCAAGCAAGTGCTTGCAGTTTGAGCACTCTGCATTTCTTAAAGCTCCTGGAGAATAAATTAGAGTCGATGATGATCCTGGAGAATAAATTGGAGTCGTTGAAGCTCCTGGAGAATAAATTGGAGTCGATGAAGATCCTGGAGAATGAATTGGAGTCGTTGAAGCTCCAGGAGAACCAACCAGGAGACGGACTCGTTCCTCTTTCCATAAAAAAAATTACATCCGAAAGTGTCTTCGAGAGGCTGTTAAAGAGTATAGCTAATAAGTTTTTACAACTAACCACATTATTTATATATTACACAAAAAAAGCATGTGATTGTTCATGTTTGATCATGGACATGCATAGTATAGTTTACCACAGGTTTTAGGTTTATACGACTCTCGCAGAACTACATCTCCGGATCCACAAGGACACGCAAAAGCTTTATATGGCACCATCTTCATCATAATAGCAGTGTGATATGTTTGTGGTTGTGATGGTAAGAATGTGTGTGATCCGTGGGTGATTGTGAGGATAATATCTGCTTTTATGGTAAAAAAAGTTTTTTGGAGGGAGAATTTGGCGGGAGTATTTGGCGGGAGTATAACCATACCATATCGACTCGTCCGTTTTTAATTTGTTTCATCTTATATACGTGTGTATGTACAGATGGCGAGCTCAGAGACTCGAGAGTACCCGTCGCTCATCG
>BQNB010052092.1:0-40653 GCA_026074375.1 Tanacetum coccineum
TTATATGTTGGTGTTCTTTTACCAACTTGTGATTTTTATTTCTTTTAATTGACAATGTTTTTATCTTTTTGGATTTTTTTTTAGATTTTTATAATAATAAAAAGTAAATATTCACAAACTTCAAGCATAAATAATCAAACTTCGAAACGACAAACGCTTTCACTCCTCCCCGGCAACGGCGCCAAAAATTAATTAGAGTAAATTCAACCCTTTTTATATAAATATATAAATATAAATAAATATATAAATATATAACAAGGATCAAAATCCACAAAATCAATGAAACCGGAAGTAGAATAGAATATTCCCGGGTCGTAGTCCCAACGAGGAGCGAATTGGAAAGTCGAAAGTCGGTTTGAATAACAATGCTTGAATGAAAAAGATTTGGGTTTGATTTCTAAATCTACGGGAAAAATAAAGCAATCTACACTAAAAACGAGAAAATTACACAAATTATACTATAAATGGAAACGGGAAGCTAAAACGACACACTAAAAACCCTAATTTTTCAAAAATAAGCCTAAATTGATTTTTTCACTTTTAATGGACTTAAATTGACTAAAAAGGAAGTTCAAAGAAAACTAGGACGAAAACGGAGCTAAATTGAGCTAGAAAATACTAAAAACGAGCACGGGAACGAATCCCGCTCTTTAAAAAACGAAATTTTGCAAAAATGACCTTACGAAAGTTTTTCTATTTTTCCTAAGTGTAATATGACAAAAGAAAATTTTCTAAAAAAGAAAAATATTTTTTTGATTTTTATTTAATTTTTAATAATTAAAAAAAATTTTAAAGAAAATAAATGATAAAAAATAGCAAACAAAGTTGGAAAAATGTGAAAAAATACAAAAAAGTGGATTAAGGTGTACTGGTTCTATGAAAAATAAAAGCTAGAAAATTGGGCTTATAAATAAGGCGTAATAAGCTAAAAACAGCTTATGGGCTTAATGGGCTAAAATGCCCTTATAATTTAAATTGTGCAACTCACTACCGGATGAGCTATTGTAGCACAGCGGTAGTGAGTATGTTATAAAGTGTTGGTTGATGGGGTTGAGGTCCCAAGTTCCAGTCTTGCTTACTTAGGGCCTCCCCTAATCCCAACATTTTTTATTTTCATTTTTTTTACAACTTTTGAAATAAGATAAAAATAAGGAACTTTAAAAAAAGACAAAAATTTTGTAAGTTAACAAATAAGCACGTAATAAGCAAAATAAGATGGCAGTTGTTAAATTTACTCTAAGTCAAAAAAAAATATGCTTAACTGTTAAGTAGTTTAAGCTCAAATAAGCTTATGGAAAATGGAAATAAGCTACAATAAGCAACAAGCTATTCCTAAAGAGCAAAATAGAGCAAAAATAAGCAATGACAATAAGCTAAAGAAAGAGAACAGCTAGAAAGGGTTAAAACACTTAAAAATTTACACTAAGAATCAAGTAAGCTCAAATAAGCTTAAGACAAATCCAAATAAGCTAGAAAAAGCTTAAACTAACCTAAAGAGCAAAGACAAACCAGAATAAGCTAACACCCACAAACAGATAAGCCATAAAAGGAAAATAAGCTATAAGCACAAAATTGGCAGACAAACAAGCCAAAGGGGCACCTTTTGGGCTTATTTTTAAGCCCAAGAGAGGGGTCCTAAGCTTAAGGCTTGCTAGGGCTTATTGAACAGCTTATAGGCTTCCTAGAAAGGCAAAAAGCAAAAAAATGACAAGCAAATAAGTAATTAAATAGAGCTGAAAATATGGCAGTTTGCACTAGGGGAAGATTTTATGGTTTTAAAGGGACAAAAAGCATACTCAATAATAAGCTATAAAATAAGCTCAAGACATAAAAACAACTTAAAACAGATTAAGATTGGGTCAAGGAGAGCTTGTGCTCAAAAATCTAAGGCCTAAAAACAAGTTTTAAGATCTGATAAAAGAACATGAAAAATGGGCAGTTTTGACTTATGAGAAGTCTTAACAAAACTTGACAGAATTTGACTAAAGTAGAAGTTAAAAGAAAAAGGTAACCTAAACACAAATATTCTACTGCATTTGACAAGTAAAAAGAAAACTAAAACATCACACAAAGTTGGATTTTAAACCTAAACCACAAAAGCACTTATAAACTGTTTTTTTTTAAGACAGTTTCAAAGCTTCTTTGAAAAACTTAAAAACTAACATAACTACTAAAAATCTTTTAAAACAGCTTGTAACTACGTAAATAAAGCTAACCAAAAGTGGCTAAGGTGACCCAAAGGTTTATGACCCAAACTGACCTGTTTTCACCCTTGACCCAAACACTCCTTTAAATATGAAATCAAAATTTTTAAGCTGAAAAAGCATGATTTAAACTGAGATTGCTAAAGACAGATGAACATAAGGATAAAACAAGCATAAATAAGCATAACCTAACCAAGAATAAGCACTACAATAAGCTAAATAAGCAAATGTCAATTTCACTAAAAATGGCAATTTTAAGGTAAAAACTCAAAACATATAAGAATTTAGATGATAAAAACCAGACAAATAAGCATCCAATAACTAAGATAAGCACAAATAAGCAAAAAGGAACAGTAAATAAGCACTTAAACAGTAAAATAAGCAAAAATAAAAATGAAAACTTACCAAAACCCTTGCTCTAAACAGGGTAAATGAATGATTCTACAAGCTCTAGCTTGTTAAAAACAAGCTAGTGGGGGTCCATAAGCACTTCTGTTATTTGCTTATCATCCAATATTTTGCTGAGGTAATTTTGAGGAGTGATTTTTTTATGTTTTTCTTAACAGATTTTATATCTAAGTAAAAAAAAAATTTTATATTGAAACAGGTTACAAAAGAGCTATTTAAGAGCTTATATGAGCTTTTAGAACATAAGTTAACACAATAACTCAAAGCTTAACTAAAAAAACTTCAATTATCTTTAATGCTAAAACAGTTTACAATATTTAGAATTTAAAAGACAATAACTTAAAATGATTTTAAAAAACACACTAGGTTAAACTAAAACTAACTAAAAACTAACTGCCTCAATGGGCTTACAAGATGGCCTATTTATACTAAGACGACTACTCTTTTTTCTCTTGACTTGTGTTTCTTTTGTGAGGGCGCTCAAGGCTGCCCAAGTCATATGATCTTAACCATTGATTTCTTGTCATTTTCCTTTGCCGAATGAGGGAGTTGGGGATTGCCAAGGTGGATTTTTTTTGGTGGGATAAGGTGGTAGGATAAGGTAGACAAAGGGGAGAAGAAAAAAGGATTGTGTTTTTCGTCTGGTGTGAGAGGTGGGAGAGATGATGAATAGTGCCAAAATTTGGGCGGGAAAATCTGTTTATACCATTTAAGGTATAAACAGGGGTGAGTTCGGATAGATGGCAGGAATGCCCCCTGAAGTTGTATATAGCTTTTGCAAGCTAAGTACTTTGTGGTGCATGACTTTGAGTTTTGGCAAAAACAGCCCTTGAGGGTTATATATATGTTTGCAAGGTTAGTCTTTTTGTTATATAACTTTAGGGGTTTGGCAGAATTAGCCCTCTAAAGTTATATATGGCATCTTTACAACTTCAGTCCTTGTAGTATTTATCCTTGTTATACAACTTTGGGATTTGGTAAATTTGGTCCCTAAAGTTGTATTTTCTTTGACTTGATGAGTTTTTGGCTTTGACTTTTGTTGACTTTGGCTTTGATTAACTTTGTCTTTTCCATGCTTTTCCATTCCGTGCTTGGTTTTGTCCGTTTTTGCTTAATATAAGTGAAAACATACAAATACAATGTTTTTTTGGTACGTTTTGGGTCATTTAAGTCCGATTTTTTATGGAGAAAGGTCAGGTTTGAATAAACATATTACCAAAATCCCCCCATACTAGTTTGATCTGTGTGTCCTCACGCAATGCTATGAAGTAAGCACTTAGAAAACTAAGAATCTCGATTCCCTCTCGACTAATAACCTCGAAAAGTAGCTAAGTGTTCGTCCAGGGAATTAAAGACTCATAAGTTTTGAAAAGCCCCCGTCTTTACCATTTTTAAATATATACTTATTCCTACACATATTTTTTTGTTCTTTTCATTTTTCTCATTTTTTTTATACTTTTCATATTAAGCAACTAACTAACTTATTTGACTTTCGTTATTTTATAACTTTTAAGGATCATAGAACAAGATGCATTTCGATCCGAGAATGCCCCAAAAAGGATAAATTCATCGTTCCCGACTTTTCATTTATTCCAAACCAAGCTTAAAACGAAATCACAGTTAAATATAAGTTAAGATGCTAACGCTACCCATACTTGCAACTTGTGAACTTTTAACTCCCGACAATTATGATATCTTAGGTGTATGTGCTATTTTGAATTTCAACTTTGGATCAATGTTTTGCAAATTTCTATGTTTCACGTTCCACCCGAGAATAATGAGTTTGAAGGCGAGATCATCCCATGTAGCGACTTTCGTCTCGGCACATCCCAACCTTGCGGTTAAGTGACCAGGCTTTTGACACCCCACAGAGACTAGTATCGGGACTCACGGACCTTAGGTTTCAAAAACTCTCAGGTTTTCCGTATATACATAGCTTATAAAATAGAATAGCCAAAGTTCAAAAGCATATTTGAATTTAACAAAAAGAGATCTATTTATTAATTCACACTTAATATTAAACATAACATTGTTGCGATTGTAACCCTCGACCTTTTAGAAGGCTGCAACATCGGTTGTGAGCTGGCAAGATGCAGCAAACTTTTATCAGTCTCGGATTATTATTCTTACTATGGGCTTTCTTTAGAAGGCTGTAACATCGGTTGTGAGCCGGCAAGATGCAGCAAACTTTTATCAGCCCACAGATTAGTAGTTTTATATACTAATAAAATATATAATATAATACCACAAGAGCAATTAAGAAAATTCCTTAAGGAAAATTCACTCTTAAAAGATATATATAATATATAATACGTATATTTAACTTGGAAGTATGATCATCCGGGTCGTTTCCCCAACGACTTGTGAAATTGAAACCACGTTTTAGCTCGGATTATGATTTGAATGAGAGAAAGTATATTTTTGATTATCTATAACTACTAAATAAAATCTAACAATTAAATAAACAATTAAAAGCAATTAAACACTTAAACTAATTAACGGGAACAAATGAAATGCGACAATTAAGCAAATACACTAAAATTAACCCCTAAAAATGCAAACTAAATTTCTAAACCTAAAATAGGACAAAAGAAAATTTTAAGAAAAAGAAAAACATTTTTTTGATTATTTTTGAATTTATTATGAATTAAAAACTATTTTAATCTAATTAAATCCTAAAAAATGGCAAATTAAGTACTAAAAATTTAGAAAAATGATTTTTAAACTTAGAAAAGTCTAAAATAACATAAAAACTCAGAAAACTATTTTTAACTATTTTAAAATTAAAATCCTATTTTTAAACTTAAAATTAAAAGCTCAAAAATGAAAATTAAAATTAGAGGTGTAAAATGATTTTACTAGATGTAACTAAAGTAATTTTTATAAAACTTAAAAACTTTTTTTTTGTAATTTTTGAAACTTTTTTCTAATTTTTATTGATTTTTTAATTTTTAAAACCTACAAAAAATCTAATAAAGAGACTAACTAATGAAAATCTCAAAAATCAAGAAAAAGTTAATACTAAGCAACAAGGACTAAGAGAAAAATAAAAACTAAACAAAAGCTATCAAAATTAGCTATAAAATAAGCTACGATAAGCTACGACTTAATAAAATGAAGGAAATGTAAAAGACTATTAGTTTTAAAATGGGGAAAAGGTTACTGGATGAGATATTTGAAGATATTGGTAAGACGTCATGGTTGTGTGGGAGAGGTCGTGGGTTCTAGTCTGGTAACACACCCCTTTTGCAATGTTTTTTATATTTTTTTTTACTTTTTAACAAAAACTAAATATTAGAACTTAAAAAGGACTTAATTTTAAGCACTTTTTATAAAAACAATACTAACTGAAATTGAGAAATAAGCTCAAAAACAGCTTAAGAAAAAGCTGTTTCAGAAAGGTGGTGTTTGAGCTTACTTTCACTTAAATAGATGCACAAGCTTCAATATAAGCTCAAATCCAAAAACAAAAGAAGTTCTAGAAAGCTTATGATGTGCTTAAGCTAAATATGAAAAGAGATTTGAGCTGGAAACACTGAAAGACAACTGAAATTGATGATTAAAGCAGCTAACTCAGATTATGACTCAAAGAGTTCAAAAACAAAATAAGCTCAAATGCTCAATAAGCCAATTCAGATTCTATAATTTTGAAGATAAGCTAACTAATAAGTCCTAATGAAAACCTGCTACTACCGTTTTTCAATAAATCACATAAATTAAGCACTTATAAAATATCTACACTACTTATTTTTGGTCTTTTTGAGTTTTTGATGAGCTTTTTGACAGCAAATACACACTCAAATTTAAGCTATAATTTAAAATTAAAACCTAAACTATATTAAGCTGATCCTAATCTATAATTAACTTGAATTTTAAAACCTAAAGCCTAAATTTTCTAGCTAAGGTGAAACCTAGAAATGACAGCAGTAGTAACTTAGTGTTACCACTGCTGATGCAAATAGCAAAAGGGTAAGCACAAATGCAGGATACCTTAAGAGGTGATCCTGCACTTAGACACTCTATTTGAGTGAGTCTAAACTCTAATCAAGCAAGAACCAAGCCTTAGATGGCTTGGTTCAATTTTTACAAGTGAAAATCACAAGGAGAGTCCCCTGTTGTGAGACAGATTAATAAGCCACATAAATTCATATATAAGATAAACTAACTCTATCATTTTTTATTTAAAATCTTATCAAATATGCTAATCTAACTAACCAATAAGAAATTTCAAAGTAGCTTTGACTTTTAAAGGTCAAAACTCACTATACCAAACACCCCTTAACTTTTTTGACAGAATTGATTTAGCTTATGAATTTGAAAACTAGCTAACTAAACCTTGTTACCAGATATCATTAAGCTTATAACAAACCTAATAAACATAATTCAACAGTCACTTAAGCTAAAATCAAGATCTACCACTAATTACTAACTAATATTTTTGGTTTTTATGAAATTTTTAGACAGAAATTGAAATTAATGAATCTATGCTTAAACTAAGCTAATAATGATGAATAAATAAGCACAAATTAGATGATGAAAAGCACAAATAAGCAACAACTAAGCAATAAGAACAACTAATAAGCAAGTGAGCAAATATTAAGCTAGTACTCAAAAGGAACAAAGAATTTAAATAAGAAACTTACACAAGCTTCAGCTAAACAGAAGCAAAGACTTTAAGAGCAGCTACAAGCTCTAGCTTATCCAAATGGATAAGCTAGTATAAGTCCATGGGATTCCTTCCATTTTTGAATCCCCTTCCATAAGTCAACAATCCATAAGCTAAAGTAATTAGGTATTTTAGTTAAGAATAGATGTATTAGATGAAGTAAGCTCTATTATAAAGCTTGTCAACTTATAAGAGTTTGAGCTTATTAGAACAGTAGCTTAATATTTGAGAGGAAGTGAGAGCTTATTAATGAAAAACAAAAGTGCTTATGACAGTTTATTTAAGAGTAAACTAGATTTCATTAAAATAAAACTTGATTACATGATTAAAAAGAAATTACAACTGAATTTAAAAAGGAAATTGCAATAAGCTAAATTTAAGCTAAATTCTACTAAGCTACTCACTACGTATCGTGTGTGTGAGGGTGTGAGCTCTATTTATAGCCTCTTGGTGAAGCTTCCAGACCTTGCTTGCTACCCACGCTCCTTTCAATCTCAGCCAATCATTCCATCAATCATTTGAGAGTCATCTTGAGCCGTTGGATGAGATTCAATCTCACACGGATTGCCAGTGTGGCAATCCGTGATGTGACACTTTGTGTTACTTCTGTAAGTATACCCAGTGCAATTCCCATCGTTCTAGTGTGTTTTCTTCATCCAACGTGGCACCCTTGCTTTAGTTAGCCAATAAAAGCTCTTGAGATTACTGATTTGACCCTGCCATCATGATATGGACCACTTGAATTGTCTTCCGTACCCTTCAATTTTGAAAAGCCCTTTGATTTTGACTGTAGGTAACTTGGAGGAGATGATGAATAGTAACATGCCCTTGGCGCCCTTTTTATAACTGAAACGGGTAAATTTGTTTTAAACTTTGGACAATTGACAAATTCAGTCCCTTTCTTTGATTATTTGAAGTTGTAATGTAAAACAACTTTTGAAATTGGCAACTTAAGTCCCTGTGGTTTTATAAAAGGCAAATGGGCTTTAGGGTTTTGGGCTTTTAGATCCGGGTATGGAATAAAGGGAAATTAAGGCCCATTAAGCCTTAGGGACTAATTTGGTTACTTTTTGAAACTTGGAGGGTTGATTTGAAACATTTTGAGGTTTTGTCATTTTGTGGTTGACTTCTGTTGACAGAGAATTGACCAAGGGTTGACCACAGCTTTGACTTTTTGATTTTTCCTGGCTTTGTATCTCTGGCTTCTTTTGTGCTCTTCCGTTTCTCGTGTCCGTGTTTGCCCGTTTTTAGCGGTTTTCTTGTGATTTTTGAAATATCCGTACCTGCAGACACAAAACATAAAAACAAGTATATTTTTGCCATTTTTAGTCTATTTTGGGTTTAATTGGGCCTTTTTAGGGTTAACGGACTCAAAAAATAAAATTAGGATTTGTGGTATTTATACACCTATTCAACCCACAGTTTATATTTATTATATATATATTTTTTTATATAGAGAAGACTTCTTTTTGAAAAATTCAAGTATAAATTTAAACTAAGGCTAAAATTTTTGCTATATACTACATAAAAATTATTGATTTAAGTTTAATCTCAAAAAATAGCACGTATATTAATCAGGTTAGAGCTTATGGGAGAAAAAGTGACAAATTACACACATGAGCTCTTAAGATTTTCAAATAATCCTTGTTTAGCATCTTACTCATTAACACTATCATTTTTCGGTTGCGCGATTATTTGAGAATGCTTAGTCTAAATGTTAAGGAACAAGCTAGAGCTCAACACGCTCGATCGAGTCAAAATTTATTCTTATTCTACCCAGCAGGAAAGTCAAAATTGTGACAAAACACTTATTTTATTTTTGAAATTTTTTTAAATTTTTTCATTTTTTTGAAATTTTGGTGGTAAAAATGGGATTACGTGAAAACAACGGCTGCAGGCACAATCAAATCGAAGATCCCCCCCATACTAGAACTAAACATCGTCCTCGATGTTTTATGAAGGGTCTCTACGTAAATCCTAAGCTGTTTATTTGGTATGCTTAAAGATAAACGTTAATCGATAAGATTTGGATATCGGATTCCCAATTGAAGCTGAGGATTGAAGCTCTTGTGATCGAAGGACAAAAACTGCGAGCACGAGAGGCTTCAAAAATCCGGGACATCCTGGACAATACAACACAAAACACAAAACACGAAAAAGGAAAGAGGCAAGCCTCCTCACAACAAAAACACTTATTCATTACTACATAACATAACTACGGATAAGCATGGGGTGCCTCCCACGAAGCGCTTGTTTAGGGTCACTAAGATTGACCCAATCCCCGTATTCATTTGTCCTTGGGGAAGGTTTAGAGATCCGGGATATCCATAGCAGGGACATCCCCTCCAAAGTAGTGCTTAAGACGATGACTTATACTTTGAAGTTTTGGCCCGGAGTTTTGGGATAACTTCAACCTGATTCCTCTCGAGTGCCATACGGAAATACTTGAACAATGGTAAATGGTCCTGACCAGCGGGACTTCAACTTGTCGGAGAAAATTTTCAATCTTGAGTTAAAGAGGAGGACTTGATCACCGACGTTGAAAACGCGGTTTTTGATCTTTGCATCATGGATCCTCTTAGTTTTCTCTTTGTAAATCAAAGAATTTTCATAGGCTTAATCACGCAGTTCACTTAATTCATTAAGTTGAACTTTGCGTTGATCTCCTGCGGTCTTGAGATCAAAGTTTGCATGCTTAAGGGCCCAGTAAGCTTTGTGCTTCAACTCAACCGGCAGATGACATGCCTTTCCATATACAAGCTTATACGGAGTGCACCTGATAGCTGTTTTGTACGCTGTATGGAAGGCCCAAAGAGCGTCATCCAGTTTGTCCGACCAAGAGGCACGATTTTCGCCCACGGTCCTTTCAAGGATTCGTTTCAATCCACGATTCGATACCTCAACTTGCCCACTTGTCTGCGGGTGATAAGCGGTATCTAGACGATGTGTGACCCCATACTTAGACATCATTTTTGCAAACTGATCATTACAAAAATGGGTCCCACGATCGCTTATAATAGCTCTAGGTGTTCCGAATCGGGCAAACAGGGATTTTAAAAACTTAACTACAACTCTAACATCATTTGTGGGGAGCCCCTTTGCTTCAACCCATTTTGAAAGATAATCAACGGCTACGAGGATGTATTTATTCCCAATCAAAGACGGAAATGGTCCCATAAAATTGATGCCCCAAACGTCAAAGATTTCACAAACTTGGATGGAGTTTTGAGGCATCTCATCTCTTTGTGAAATTTTTCCTTGTCGTTGGCACGAGTCGCAATTTTTAACCAACTCGTGTGCATCTTTGTAGATTGAGGGCCAAAAGAATCTGGCATCAAAGACCTTTCTGGCGGTGAGATTTGCACCGTAATGTCCCCCGGTAGGTCTATTGTGGCAAGCTTCGAGTATGTCGAGAGCTTCTTTGCCGTGCACACACCGCCGGATCACTTGATCCACACAGATTTTAAATAGAAAGGGGTCGTCCTAGAAGTAGTGTTTGACATCTTTGAAAAACTTGTTTTTTTGCTGGGATGACATTCCTTTGACAATGAAATTCCCCGCATGGTAGTTTGTGAAATCTGCAAACCATGGGGTACTATCAACACGAAGAGCAACCGATCCAAGAGTTTCGAGGGGAAATGTTTCCGTGATTTCCTTGTTCTCGAATTTATCTTGATGAGGGTTCTCAAGTCTGGAAAGATGATCGGCGGCCAGATTTTCTGCTCCTTTTTTGTCTCGGATGATAACATCGAATTCTTGGAGCAAAAGGATCAGACCGCATTTGTCTTGGTTAGCATCCTTTTTTAGCGAAGAGATACTTTCTAGCCAGTATGGTCAGGTATACACTTGCTCTTGGGACAAATGAGATATGACGGAATTTCTCAAAAGCGTACACTACGGCAAGCAATTCTTTTTCAGTCGTAGTGTAGTGTGCTTGAGCTTCGATCATTGTTTTGCTGGCATAGTGAATTGGTTGGAAATGCTTGTTTTTTCATTGCCCTAGGACTGCCCCAATTGCAAAGTCACTTGCATCACACATGAGTTCGAAGGGCAAGTCCCAGTCGGGAGCAATCAAAATTTGGACCTCGGTCAATTTTCTTTTAAGTGTATTAAAGGATTCGATACACCCTTTTAAAAAGAAAAATGGAGTCTCTTTTTCGAGCAAATGCGTCATTGGGCGGGCTATTTTTGAAAAGTCTTGTATGAAACGTCGGTAAAAACCAGCATGCCCAAGAAAACTACGGACGCCTTTCACGGTAGTCGGGTAAGGGAGCTTGGCGATAACGTCAACTTTAGCTCGGTCGACCTCAATTCCCGACTTAGAGATTTTGTGTCCAAGAACAATGCCTTCCTTCACCATGAAATGGCTTTTCTCCCAGTTTAGGACCAAATTGGTGTCTTCACACCGTTTCAACATTTTTTCCAAATGGGATAGGCATGTAGAGAAGGAATCCCCGAAGACTGAAAAGTCATCCATAAACACTACCATTGTCTTTTCAATCATGTTATAGAAGATTGCCATCATACATCGTTAAAACATGTCAGGTGCATTGCATAGCCCAAAAGGCATGCGGCTATAGGCGAACGTTCCGTATGGGCAAGTGAATGTTGTCTTCTCTTGGTCCTTCGGGTCTTATGGGAATCTAAAAATAAACCGAGAAGCTCATCAGAGGAAACAATAGTAATGATTTCCGCGAGGTCTTTTCGGTCAATTGTTCCATGAAGGCAATGGAAAGTGGTCCTTTGGGTTGCTTTCATTCAACTTTCTATAGTCAATGCTACTCATCACCCTATGACCAATCGTGTTGGTATCAGTTCATTTTCATCATTTTTGAATTGGTGGGGGTTTGGGTGAATGGTCATGCCACCTTTCTTCGGTTCACAGTGCACCGGGCTTACCCATGGACTGTCAGAGATCGAATAAATTAATCCGGCGTAAAGAAGCTTTTCAACCTCTTTTTTGATGACGTCGTGGATTTTCGGATTTACCCGCCTTGATGCTGAATTGTTGGTTCGTAGTCCTCTTCCATGAGAATTTTGTGGGTACAAAACTCGGGGTCAATACCCTTAATATCTGAAAATTTCCAAGCGATGGCTCGCTTGTGGGACTTTAGAACCTTGATCAGAGTGGCCTTTTTCTTATTCTTTAAATCTTTTGCAATTATGACGGGCAACTTGTTGTTACCTTCCAAAAATGAATATTCTAAATGAGGTGGCAAGTCCTTGAGTTCAACCTCGGGAGGCTCATTAACTGAAGATTTTTCATTGTTTGCTTTACAAATTTTAAGATCTTTTTGAAATTCTGGCAAATAGCTTCCTTAATTTGGAGGGGGTGGTGATGGATCACTATTCAGGATTGCTTCAAGGAGAAGAATATCCCCATCAGGGTCATAATACGTTGGATCAATTTTCGGTGAAGTTGGATCATCCTCTAAAGCAAGAAAAGAGTCAGCTTCCTCGAAAAGGAGAAAATCACTATCCCCGAATGGAGTTAAAGTTGGAGAAGAAGTAGAAACAATTGGATAATAGTAAGGAGTGAGATTGCCACTCGAGATCACATCAGAGACACCAAGAACTTCTTGAGAGTATTCTTCACAAGCCATTTCAATAACGTCAATTCGGTTTGCCGTCATATGATTGTAATTAGCCGTGTATCTTGAAGTTTGGTCCAGATTGAATGTGATGGCCTCTTTGCCAACACGAAGGGTTATCTCACCTTCGTATACATCGATTAATGCACGACTGGTCTTTAAGAAACTCCTCCCGAGAATTAAAGGTACTCGGGGGTCTGGCTCAAAATCGACGACCACGAAATCTGCAGGAAATTGGAACTTTCCCACCGTTACATAGACGTCTTCAGCGATACCGATCGGTTCAGAGATCGAACGGTCCGCTAGTTCTAGTGTCATGCAAGTCGGGGTTAGTTCGGGAAGAGAGAGATTTTTCCATACGGAATATGGCATAAGATTAATGCTCGCGCCAAGATCGGCCAAGGCGTTGCATGTATTAATCCCGGAGAATTCACATGGAATAAGAAATCGGCCAGGGTCTCCAAGTTTTTTCGGTAACTTGTTTAGGATGACCGCCGAGCAATTCTCGTTTAATGGAGTTCTAGCCATTTCACTCAACTTTTCTTTGTTTCCGATTAAGGTTTTTAGAGTCGAGGCAAATTTTGGCATAAGCATCAAGGCATCCGTAAAGCTAATTTCGAAACTCAAATCTCTAAAGATTTCGTAGAATTTCTCAATTTGGTCGTTAGCTTTTTCACGACGTCTTTCATCATTTCTTCTTGAAGGAAATGGAATTGATGCTTTTTGGTTAGGCATCGAAGCACTAACTGGAGCATTTACGGGCTCAGAGATTGATTCATGATGGACAACAGGGACAACCGGAGGTTGGACGTCTTCGGTGCTTCCGTTATTAGTAGGAGGCATCGTGTCCTTTGTGACCTCGGTCTCACGTTCCATTACTTTAGGAGAAGAAGTAATAGGAATCGTGGGTCCTTTGTAAGCAACGCCACTTCGAGTGGTAATACCTTTCAAGTCCTCCTTCGGGTTAGTAACGGTGTTACTAGGGAGAGTTCCCGAAGTAGAGGCGGTATTGGAAGTGACAAATTTGGAAAGCATGTCCGTGAGATTGGTCAATTGATTTTGCATGTTTTGACCTTGAGTTTGCATGTTCCTCATCACAGCATCATTAGCCTTTACGTAGGCTTGGAAATCTTCCTTTGATACACCTTGAATTTGAGGAGCTGGAGCTTGATAGGCGGGAGCTTGATAAGCAGGAGGTTGAACAACCTGAGGTCGATAGATTTGACCTTGATGAACCGGGGGTTGGTAAGCTGAAGCTTGATTGAAATTCCCCCGGTTTTGGTTGTAACGATTCTGATTGTTTCCTTGATTTTGCACATTAATTTTTGAAAGGGAGGAAAAACCCGGTGTTCGAATTTGATTTGAAATCGGGCTCGATAACCGGTGTTTCCTGGTTGTAGATTAGCTGCGGCTAGCTTGAGAACATATTCTTGGATATTATCTCGTTTAACATTGCCAGAATGGCTGGACAAGTTTGTGGTAGGAATGAGCACCACCGCAAGTAACACAATTATCCTCAACCGTTTGACAGGAGAAGGATGTAGATTTGATTTTCTTGTCAATGAGAAGCTTTACCATATCTTTTAACTCAGCAACTTCGGAAGAGATTCCGGGGGTGGAAGTGCTCGCACTCACTTTGGCAACAACGGGTTTGTTGCGTGAATTACGGACTTTGGATTTGCTTTCAATGATTCTTAGGCAATCACGAGGCATTTTGTCCAAAAGTTGCCACCTGCGCGGAATTTAACGAATCTTGATCGTTAGAGTTCAAGGCATTATAGAAGGTATCAAGTTGATGCAGCTCAAAAAATCCATGATGTGGACATGCCCGAAGAAGATCATTAAATCTATCCCATGCTTCATAAAATGTCTCATCAAATCTTTGTTGAAATCTCGTGATTTCATTTCGAAGATTTGTGGTTTTAGAAGGAGGGAAAAATTTGTTGATGAATTTTGAAACAAGATCATCCCATGTTTGAATCGATCGAGGGGGGTTCTTTTTTCAATCCAAATCGGGCTGCTCCCTCGAGTGAACATGGGAAAAGCAAAATGCTTTACACGACGTACTTGGGACGTTCGTCGAACATCTTCGAAGAAGTGATCTTTGTGAAATATCGGATGAGGTCATGAGGATCTTCTTTGTCAAGTCCGAAGAATTGCTAGTTTTGAACGTAGTTAAAGCAGACCGTGCTTAAGCTTAAAGTTATCCGCGTGAATTCGGTGCACAACGATGGCAATCCTCGTAACCCGCGGTGGGTGTGATTTCAGCACCTGAGTCCATAGTACGTTGATCATACCATTTGGGAGGTGAGGGGAGGAGGTGGATAATCAAATGGTTTCTTTAAGATTAAAAGGTTCTACAACAGGAGGTGGGGCCCTGTTGTTGTTGATATGAAGATTCGAGTTTGGGAAACGAGTGTGGCATACACTAAAAAAGAAAAATTTACACAAATTTTTTTTGTTTTGCTATTAAACGTAAATTCACAATTTATTTAAATAACAACAACGAAGGAGACAAACTTAAACTAATAATCGACAAGCTTCACGTAACTCCTTTGAAAAAAAAACTCACAAAGGAGCGGAGGAATAGAAAGCGCGAAGCTATACAAACCTTTTTTCATTAGGGTCGTATTCCTAGGAACAACCCGCCTTATACCCTCTTATAGTTTGTTTTATCTTAAAAAGGTGAACCTGTACCTCGCTAGTGCACAAAAGGCAAGTTTTTAAATCTTTTGGTTCGAATTGGGAACCCAAAGTTCACCGTAAGTTTTTTATGATAATACCTCAGTTAGAATATTATATTTAGCATTACCAAAGTGTGAATTTATTGATAATTAAAGACAATGTTTTTATATTTTTGGTTTTTTTTTTGGTTTTTAAATGATAATTATACTAAAAAGAAAATGAAAATATTTTTGTACCCTTTTTTTTAGATAATATGCACAGATTCAAACACAAATGATCAACAACAACGATAGTCGGTATCACAGCCTCCCCGGCAGCGGCGCCAAAAATTGATTTGTTAATTTTCTTTAAACTATATATATAATATATAATAAAATAAAATATATATAAGTCTAGAAAAACACAATTCAATGAAACCGGGAGCAGTATAGAATGTTCCCGGGTCGTTAATCCCCAACGAGGCTGTGCTGGAAAATCGATACAGTCGGAAGATTGGAGTTTGAAAGAGAGAAATGATTTGAGAGTGTGGAAAGTTAAATTAAACAATAACAAACAAAAACGTTTGAGAAAAACCTAAAAATTATAAAATTAAGCTAGAAAACGAGGGCACTAATCCCGAACAAAAGGGCAAAAACCTAAATTCTTCAAAATTAACCCTACGGAGAAATTTTTGCTTCTAAACTACTCTAGGGGACTAATAACGAAGAATGAAAAAGACTAGACTGAAAACGGAGGTCGTTTGACCCAAAAACGAGTCAAGACAAAAACCGTACCCGAGCCCCGTTATTTAAATATAAAAAAGATGCAAAAATGATCCTACGAAAAATTTTGTATTTTTTCTACAAACTATATGACTAAAGAAAATTTTCTAAAAAAGAAAAATATTTTTTTGATAATTTTTGAATTTTTTATGAATTTTTTAAACTTTTAACTAAATTAAATTATAAAAAATACTAAACTACTTTTAAAAATTCTGAAAATTTTACCTAAAATACTAGACACTATAACTAACCTACGAAAAATAAGAAACCAAAAATTTGCTTATAAATAAGCCCGAAAATAAGCTGAAACAGCTTATAGCTTATAAGGGTTAAAACACCCTTAAATAGCTAACCACTTGGGACTTTAATGAAAAAGTCCCAAGGGCGCAGCGGTAAGAGTGGAGTTATAAAAGGGATGTATCGAGGGTAGAGGCCCGGGTTCGAGTCTTGCTCACCCGGGTCACCCCTTGTCTTCCCTTTTTTTTATGAAAAACTTTGTGAACCAAAGTTGTTAAGCTCCTTGAGCTTAACACTTTTTAAAACTACAACTTTTTTTGAAAAGCTAAGAATAAGCTGAAAATGAGCTTTGAAAGTGACAGAAGCTTAAACTAGCTTAAAGGACAAAAAAAATGGCTTTGTCTTTTGGACTTTTTGGACACTTTAAGCTAGAACTTGAATAAATAAGCTGAGAGAATTAACTAACTAACCTAAATAAGCTCTAGTGACTAAATTGTGGCAACTAAATAAGCTTAAAAAACTTAAATTGACAGGAAGCTTGAATAAGCTTAAAAGGCAAAAGGCTTAATCTATTGGGCTTTTTACACAAAATAAGCTAAGACAATAAGAAAATAAGCACACACAGCCTAACACACCATCATTAAGGACTACTAGGAGCACAAATAAGCAATTGAGATAAGCTCAATAAGCCAAAAAAAAGTTCTTAATACCCACAGCAGTACTAATTAAAGAATTAGTACTGTTGGTATTGGATTTGGCTTTTAAACACCTCAATAAGCAAAGAAAAGGGCAATAAGCTATCTAAGGCCACTAATACTCCTAATAAGCAAATAAGAAACTAAATTCAACAACTAATAAGCTCCTAATAAGCTAGAAAGAAAATAAGCAATTCTACACTATGCTAAGCAAAAACAGTTAAAGGGCTACTTTAAGCTTAAAAATAAGCTATCAAAAGGGGCTCTTAAGGTCTGAAATTGAGGAGGCTTGTCTAAGAGCTTATTGGCTCTTAAGATAAGCCAAAATCTAGGACTTAGGTTTACTAAAAAGCTAGAAAAGAAGGCTTGAAGATAACCCCTTAGCACCAGGGGAAAACTAAGCTAAAACAAGGGGCTTAAATTGACAGCTTATTTTAAGCTGTCAAATAAGCTCAAAATTAAAAGCAAAGTTAAAACAGCTTAAGAATGGCTTAAAGTGAGCTTATGCTCAAATTTTAAGCTTCTAAGAACGAAGAAAACCTGCTGATTTTTATCCTTGAAAAAGGGCTTTGTTTCTTTTTGAAATAATGACACAAAAACCTTTGGCAGTTTTGACTCAAAAAGTCAAGTAACTCAAAGTTCTTGACAGCTTGTTTAGACACTCCAATAACACAACTTTTTAAACCACAACTCAAATATACAATGGCTTATCCAAATAAGCCATTGTATCCTTTTTTAAAAAACCAACAGTTTCAAATAACACTTGTAAAAACTTAAAAAAACAGGTTTTGACTAAAAAGCTTTAGAAAAACAGACTTAAATAAGCTCAATCACTTAAGCTAAAGTTAACTTTATGACCCCAACCCATACCACACCATTTTGACCCGTTTTAAGGCTTATGCCAACATCTCCTTAAATTGACTGTTTTAAATTAAGCTAAACTAAATCTAAAAATCTTAAAATAAAATGAAAACATATGATAACATGAACATGAGTGAAAACAAATAAGCAATTTTTAACAAGAATTAAGCACTAATAAGCACATAAATAAGCTGATAAGCTATGTAACAGTAACAAGAGACTTAAAACTTACCAAAGTCCAAATGCATAGGTACTTAAAACTAATCCTAAACCCCCTAGTCCTTTGTGATTCTGAACACTTAAAACCCAAGGTCTCTTCCAGGTTTAGACCATGCTTCCTTTTGCTTATCAACAACAAAAATATAAATAGCTTTTTGGACAGAATTTAGATAGAACTTTAATAACTTTTCATTAAACTTTTAAAACATAATACAAGGGTTCTTAAACAGAATTTAAATTACATAAACTTTTAAATTACATAAACTTTTAAAAATTTTAAAAACTAAGAAAAAAAACTTGTTAGTGTCTTCTTGGTCTTCTTGCTTTTATAGCACAAAACTTGTGCTACTTGTGTTACTTGTGAGAGGGGAGACAGGCCTTCAATCCCAGCCCTTCAATCTTTCAAATTCATCTAACCCGTTGATCTTCAAAACCCAATTAGACTCTTGGGGATTGCCAAGGTGTATGAAATGCCAAGGGGGTGTGGGGTTATGGGATTGTGAAAGGTTTGGATGTATGTGGGAGGTCAAACGAGGTGCCAGAGGTGGGGTTTGAGTTTGAGCGGGAAATTTATGAAGAGGATATACAGTAACTCGCAAACAGGTTTAAACTTTGGGGTGTTGACAGGTTTGGTCCCTCATGGTGATAAGGGGGCTTGCAAGCCTAGTCCTTTTGATGTTAATAACTTTGAGGGGTTAACAACTTTGACCCCTCATAGTTATATAACATATTACAAAGTTAGTCCTTTTGTTAATACAAGAAACTGCCTTTGGCAGTTTTACCCCTTGTGGTATTTCTTTGCCAATTTGGCAGATTTGGCCCTTCTCTTTATTTTCTTCCTTTTCTTCTTTAAATAAGTTTAGGGTTTTAACAAGTTTAGTCCCTAAACTTGTTTTTCTTGACTTTTGGCTTCGGGTTTGTCGGGGTTGACTTGGGTTGACTTTTTGACACTTGGGCTTGGACTTTGACTTTGTCTTTTCCACGCTTTTCCATTCCGTGTCCGGTTTTGTCGTTTTGGCTTCGTTTTTCGTCCTTTTCTTAGATATCCGTTCCTGCACAACACAATTAGCAAAACAAGCATATATTTGGCATTTTAAGTCCGTTTTTGGTTATTTTAGCTCGTTTTTAAAGGTAAAAGGTATGTGTAATTAAACACATACCAGGTAATTTATAAACTTTAGTAGTAGTAGATGATTATTCTAGGTATACATGGACTAGATTTATAAAAACTAAAAATGAAGCTTTTGAGAAATTTGAAATATTAAGTAGGAAAATTCAAAACCAACTAGGTAGTTTTATAGTAGCTATTAGAATGGATCATGGTCGGGAATTTGATAATGAAGTACAATTCGGAGCTTATTATGATGCACAAGGCATTACTCATAACTTCTCGGCTCCACGTACTCCGCAATCAAATGAGGTAGTAGAAAGAAAGAATAGAACCTTGCAAGAGATGTCTAGGACTATGCTTAACGAACAATCCATTCCACGATAGTTTTGGTGCAATGTCGTTATTACGTCAACTTATATACTAAATAGAATATTAATTCGACCAATACTAGGAAAAACCCCTTATGAAATATTTAGAGGTAGGAAACCCTCTTTAGGATATTTCAAAGTATTTGAAAGTAAGTGCTTCGTTTTAAATACTAAAGATTATCTAACCAAGTTTGACCCAAAGTAATACGAAGGTATTTTTCTAGGATATTGTCAAAATAGTTAAGCCTATATAGTGTTAAATAAACATACAATGAAAGTCGAATAAGCACTCAATGTGACATTCGATGAAAGCCCTCCTCCTACCAAATTATCACCATTGGTTGATGATGATGTTGGTGAAGAAGAAGCTACTAGAAACAATAATAAAGTAGTAAATAATAATAATGAAGAATATGAGTCGATAGAAGTTGACGAAGTCGTTAACATTAAGGAGTCTAAGAATCATCACTAGATCAAGTCATAAGGAAATCTCAATCAAGATGAACCTAAGATCCAAGCAAAATCATAGTAATTTCTTTTGTTTTATATCTATAATAGAACCCAAAAATATCAATGAAGCATTAAAAGATGAAAGTTAGGTTGTAGCTATGCAAGAAAAACTAAATAAATCTGTAGCTAATGATGTTTGGGAATTAGTCCCTTTACCTATAAGTCAATCCGTCATAGGAACAAAATGGGTCTTTAGAAATAAATTAGATGAAAACAGTATAATATCTAAAAATAAGGCTAGATTAGTAGCACAAGGATATAATTAACAAGAAGGAATAGATTATGATGAAACATATGCTCCGGTAGCTAGATTAGAGTCAATTAGAATACTTCTTGCTATTGCTTGTGCAAATGATTTTAATTATATCAAATGGATGTAAAAAGTGCTTTTCTAAATGGTTTTATAAACGAAGAGGTTTACGTTGCTCAACCTCTGGGGTTCATTGATTTTAAAAAACCAAACTATGTTTATAAACTTAAAAAGGCTTTGTATGGTCTTAAACAAGTTCCCAAAGCTTGGTATGATAGACTAAAAGCATTTTTGATAAAACACGAGTATTCAATGGGAATGGTCGATAATACACTTTTTACTAAGAAATCAAAATCACATCTTATCATTGTTCAAATATATGTCGATGACATTATATTTGGTTCTGCGAGTCAAAACTTGTGTGATGATTTTGCAAAAATCATGCACGACTAGTTTGATATGAGTATGATGGGCGAGTTGAACTTCTTCTTGGGTCTTCAAATTAAACAAATGGAAGACGAAATATTTTTCAATCAATCCAAGTACATCAAGGAGATGTTAAAGAAGTTCGGGTTGGAAGATTCCAAACCAACCAAGACGCGAAGTCAACGGAGATCAAGCTCACAAAGGGACGATGAAGCCGACTCGTGGATAGCTCTATATATCGAGGTATGAGTTGGTATTTTTACTTTATTACTGCAAGTAAGCCCAATATTATGTTTAGTGTTTGCTTATGTGCTCGTTTCCAAGAAAATCCTAAGACTACCCACTTAGAAGCCGTTAAGCGTATATTTAGGTATATTAGGGGAACTATCCACTTAGGATTATGGTATCCGAAAGGAACCAGAATAGAAACTATAGTTTATGCCGACTGGCGTGGGCCACGCGGGCGATTTTTGTAAAAAAACGTTGATCGTAAAAGCACTAGTGGCGTTTGTACGTTCATGGGATGTTGTTTAACATCTTGGTTCGCTAAGAAACAAACGGCCCTTGCTATCTCTACGACCGAAGCCGAATACGTCTCCGCCGGAAAGGCATGTCAACAAGCACTATAGATGAAACAAGCTCTCATCGACTACGGCATACGCCTCTACAACGTTCCGATTATGTGCAACAATAAAGGCGCTATCGACTTAAGCAAAAAACCCGTACAACACTCTAGAACAAAACATATAGAAATCCGTCATCACTTTCTACGCGATAACGTCCAAAAGGGCAATATCTCTATCGAGAAAGTTGCATCCGAAGATAATATAGCCGATATATTTACTAAGCCTTTAAAACGTGAAGTATTTAATTATTTAAGATTAGGACTAGGAATGATGGAACTTATCATGGATAGTGATTCTTCATCTTCTCAAAAATAATCATAAACGGAAATTTAATCAAGTAATTAATCATTATTCAAATGATGTTAATTCTCATTACAAATTCCAATTACAAAACTTCCGATCATGAACATAATCGAGATTAGAATTTTACTAGATAGTGAAAATATCAATAAAATGACCATAGATATCATCAAAATCTACATGTATGGTTAATACATGAAATTACAAAATCGATTGAAAAGGACAAAAAGAACAATCAACGAATTACAACTCACACTTGTGTTGATGATGTTTTGTTGAGTCTAAATGTTCATAAATGATTGTGTTATTAGTAATGGTCAAGCTTATTCTAAAAGATAACACACTCCTAGTAGGATCGATTACGTTGAAATTTCATCGAGAAATTCATGACAAGTTACACGGTTCACTCAAAACTTGGACGTCGACTCTAAAAATTATATCACATACCCCTAATAGTATGTATAACACATTCCAATTGCCAAAACACAACACCGTATCTTAATTTACTCAAAAATCAACTCTGTCTGTATTTTTGGAGACTTGCAGACCACAGATCCACCATAAGGAGATTCGTGCATTATTTATGTGGATCCGTGTGTCACAGATTACGGGTAAATAACTGATTTTAAACAAATTAGGACCATAACAAGTATTAAACAAACACACTCACGAACTCAAATACCAAAACCCTCAAACAAACATAACTCTAATCGGGGAGCAACTAATCTACAAGATCATCAACAAATCGTCAATCTATAACAACTATTGTAGGTGATTTCATCTTATTTTCTATTTAATTTCATATCTTGAGTTTTGATTTTGATCAAATTACATAATTTGGGGCTTTCAATTTTTCTTGTTATTTTCGTACAATTAGAACTAGGGTATAACAATGTATAACTACTTTGATACTCAAAAAGCGTAATTGAAGCAATTCACCAAAAATCAATTTTCAACAAAAATCCCAAGTTATGATTTTCACTTCTAGGAACTTTTCAAAATAAGGGTTGTTTAACTACATTGTTAATACAACACAAAAAAATATTCATGCATCAAGACTCTTGAATGTCTATACGAAGTGCTTAATTCATAAGCATGTTTCGTTCCATTCATCCAGAGCAATATCAAACATAGGTTGTACATCAAGGTTTGCTTATTATTATTATTATTATTATTATTATTATTATTATTATTATTATTATTATTATTATCACTATTCTCATTTTGTTAAGGTCAAGCAAACTGCACACCCGCATCAAGTCCATATAAACACACTTACATTGTAGTTTTCACTTATTGAGTCATTGCCATTTATAATAATTTCTCATTGAAATCACTATAAATCACGTAGGTACCAAAATGCCAAGTGAATACCAACAAGACTACAAGAAAACACGTGTCTATACTCCAAAAATCTATAATGATCCCAACATGTCCGATACACTTAGGGATATCTATAGGAGATATGTTCATGAAGGGAGAACCATTGACCCATCTTTCTACAATGACCTTAGTGATGACTCAGTGGCCAAGTTTAGGGGTGTGCACGGTTCGGTTTAGGTCGGTTTTTGGCTAAAACTGAAACCGAACCGAAATATTCGGTTTTTATAAAACCAAAAACCGAAACCGTTTGGTTTTTGGCGGTTCGGTTTTTTTTGTTTCTCGGTTTTTGTGGTTTGGTTTTTTCAGTTTCAAACCTTTTATATTTGGTTGTGGCTAATTTATATTAATAAACTTATTTTACATAGAAAATTGGTTATTTTAATAAAAAATTTTTGTCAATATTAGCCTAATAATGGTTACACAAAATTATACAATTATACACATATAAATGAGAGAAACATGCATGGATGTGAAAATACACATAGTATGATCATTGTCATATATGTAATGATATATTGTCAAGTAAACACACGTATACGACAAACACATATATAAACATTAACATAATACATATATTATAATTTCATCCATAAAATAAATATAAATTTAAATTTTTGATTTATTATTTATTTATTTATATTACATTAAATATATATTATTATAAAATTGGTTTGGTTCGGTTCGGTTTGGTTTTTACGGTTCGGTTTTTGGACAAAAACCAAAACCGAACCAAAATTTTTCGGTTTTTGAAAAATAAAAAATTGAACCATTGGTTTCTAGTTTCGGTCTGTTTTTTTTTTTTTTTTGTTTTTTCAGTTCGTTTTTTCTGTTTTTGGTTAGTTTTGGTTTTTTTTCAGTTTCTTTTGCTCACCCTAGATCAAGTTTACCGCCTAGATTTTTGGATTGGCTTCCTATCTCTAGATGAGCAAATTTGTCCTAGGTTCATCTTTGAGTTTTACAAAACTCTTAAACTAGAAAGAGACTCCAACAACCATTTCTCAATCCAATTCATTATCAATAATCATCATTTCAACCTCTCCCTTACTTAATTTGCTGAGCTTACTCATCTCCCTAATCAAGGCATTTATATCTACTCTGATGCATGGGTTCTTGATGAACTTGAGATAACCTAAAAGCAAATATTAAACATTGCAACTCCCATGTCTGCTCTTGATGTATCCGAAACTTAATTCCATAGGAGAACGTTCATGAAAAAGATAGGACAAAGAGGGAAACACATCTACAAATTGCCAAAAACCAAATCGATAACAAATGAGCTCTTGATCACCTAGGCCTTATGAACAGTCATTAGGGAAAACGTCTATTCCGTCATAGAAAATAGAGACCACACTCAAGCAGTTATTGCTTTGATGTTGTATTGCCTAGAAAATAGACAACCCTTCAACCTTGCCTATTTCATCATCAGGAGGATGTACTTCTTTAGGGATAGACGAGACAAAGTTCTACCATATGGAATGATCTAATCGTATCTTAAGAACCTTAAGCAACATGGCACATGGGTTGGTTATTTGATGAACGTTACAAACTTGTCCCTAGGAAAATGTCCACACTTAAGGCAAAACAACCCAAGAAACCTCAACCCAAAAGAACTAGGAATGTAGGAAAATCTAAACGGACTCAATTAACCACCTCATCTTCAATTGAATCACCACCTTCAGATAATGAAGACTTGCCTAGTACTAAGCTTTTACCTAGATCTTATCACAGGGCTCTTAAGGACGATCCCAATATGTCCAAGGAGCAAAGGGAGACAAGAGGGATGTTTAAAAACTTAGGTCGAGCATTGTACAACTTTGCAAGGATGTTGAAGAAAGGATGTCGTTGAAGAAAGACTTGTTTGTGAAACATTTTAAGTATCTTATTAATGTTTCTTTGGATTATTAACTTGTTTACTTGAATTTGCATGCGTGCACTAGATGTTGAAACTACGTGCACTAGATGTTGAAACTACGTACTCTCTTTGTTATGCTATGCCATGTCGATGTTATTTGGTAGTACAAAGTATTACTTGCATGATAATTTACTTTGTGTTTTGGGTGAAAAATGATGTTCTGGTCGTTTTTGTTGAAGTTTGCGACCCATGGATCCACCATATGGTAGATTCGTACATTATTTTGGTGGATCCGTAGATGTCCAAGACAGGCGCCAAAATTCGAATTTTCTTGATTTTTAACCTTTTCTACTTTATCTTATAACCATGCTATATGATACTATGTGGGATCTTAAACCTTAGGATATAACATGTTCTCCATATAATCCAAGAACCATTATACAATTCATATCACCACTCTCTCCTTATAATCATCACCCTCAAACACCATTTTCTTTACATTTTCTCTACATTTCTCATATACAACCTCACTAGTTCATCTTTATGACTAGTTCATCCAAAACAAATTCACCAAACTTCAAAAGAAAAGCCGTAAGAATGAGTGTCAAGTATCCAAACTATGTCAATCTCACATCCTCAAGTGAAGAACAACCAAATGAGAGAACTCCTTCACCACCTCCTAGAAAGAAATCCCTTTCACCACCTCAAGCTCCATCAAAATCCATCTCTAGCAAAAGCACACACTACACCTCTTCATCATCACCAAGTGAGTCTCCGACACCAACCCATGTTGCACGACCACCTAAACTTTGTTTTGTCATTCTGATAAAACTAGAACCTCAAGAACTTCCTCCACCTTAAATGTCACCAAATGATCCCTATGTTCAAACCATGGATAATTGGCCGCCAGGCCCCTTTAGTCTATCTCCACCACCACGTATCTCTCGACCACCTCCTAGTTTTATAAATCCACCACCTGAATTTGAACCATTACCATCAACCCAACCTTTGTTTGTTAACATTAACAACAACACACCTCTCATCCACAACAATGAACCACCACTTGAAAACCTTCACCATCCACCACCAAATCTTAGAAATCAAGATTTTCCCAATCCTCCAAAAATTTTAGATTTTGTTCATCCAAATGACATGCCTCACCTCCACAACATGTTATGTCAATGTTGTAGCACCACAAGGCATGAAATCCAAATGCTCCGAAACCGTGTCAACTACATGTTCTCTTACATTCAACACCACCTCGGCCCTTCATCACACACACCTTACTTCCCGCATTAGCCGCATAACCATCTCACATCACCCTTTGAATTATATAGGAAATTTTTTTCTATCCCTAGATTTAAGATTTTTAATTGTTTTCTTTTCTTTTCTAGTTTAAGCTTATCATGTAATGGCTTTAATGCCAAATTTTATGTTTTATCCCTTATAATGGATTTAACATTATATTTATTATTTTTGTTGATGATGGATGTTCGTTATGTGAAATGTATATGTGTGCATTTGTGATTGTCATATATATATATGCTTGCCTACTAACTTAGTTTTGTAGCAACGCATCCATAGCTCGATTACTTGGTGCCCCAAGCAAGGGGGAGTACACACCAAGGGAGAGCACTTGCAATTTTGTCATTATTTTTTTTACTTTGCATTTGTAACCATGTGACTTAACATTCGTCAAAAACAAGACTTGCAAGGACCGCCTCTACAATACTTTTTGCTTCGACAAAAAGTGGGAGAAGATATGTAAACTCATCTACTAAATACTTATTTAGTAACTTTTAAATAAGCATGAGTTTACATTTTGTCATCATCAAAAAGGGGGAGATTGTTAATACAAATATTCGATCAAAAACAATATTTATATTTAATGATCTTCATGTATTGATAATAACAAATATAATGCCATACTACGTAAAAGTTTACGTAAACAAGTTATTTAGTAGAAAGTTTACTTGACGCCGACAAATCACTTAAGGTATGAATATAGCATTATTAAACATAATTAATGATCAAAGAAAAATACTATCATTTGCATAAATCTTTTCTAATCAAATAATTTAAGCTAAGACATGATTAATTATAAGCTAGTTATATTAATCATGTAAGACAAACTAAGATTAACCATAAGTAGAAACAATCTTTTCAAATCTTCCCAAAACTAGAAAATATTTTCTTATTAGTGATAAGAAATATTTTCTTCTAAAAGAATCTATAATACTAGTTTTAATAATTACAAAACAATATTTTGTATAGATTTGGGGTTAATCAAAAAATGACAAATATTGTCCCAGCTCCACCCATGGATCCACCAAAAGCAATCGACAGATCTAGGGGATGGGGGATCCGTAAGTCGCACGTCTGACTCCCTCGGGACAGATTTGAATTTCAAAAGGTTGCCTATAAATACCAACCTCATTCTTTCATTTTGAATAACTCTTGACAAATATTTTTCTCATACATATTTTATCATTTATATATTCTTTGATTATTATACTTGTTACATAATCCATTACAAGTGATCAACTCATTCCACTCTTTAGTGAAGAACACTCAAAAAGACGTCAAGCTTCAAAGTGTTAATAGTTTAGTTGTGTCATCACGTTTGTGATAATCATTCATCTTGTATATCTTGTGTTGTGTGTTGTGTGTATCATATGTGTATGATAGGTTAGTATTTAGGCCTCAAAATACATAGTGTGTTAGATTGGTTCTATCTCAAAGTAGAACTCGGTATTAAGCTTAGTATCGGAAAAAGTGTAAGCGACAAGTACGGTTTTCTCCGCCTAAAGGGAGCTTGTTGACATAATGAAGATAACTCTCAAGTTGGGTACATAGGGAGTGGAGTAGGGCGCAAAGGAGCTTCGTAGCCGAACCACTATAAATCATTGTGTCATCGGTTTGATCTTTCTTATCTTTACTTGCTTATATTTCATAGATTGTTTATTTACTTATTGCATCGCTATCATATACACTAGTGTATATCTCTTGAATTTACATAAGTCGACTGTCTAAGTTTTAATTTTAAAACGGTAAAAACTATTCAACCCCCTTCTAGTTTCCACAGTGGACCGCAAGATTTAAATTGATATGACATGTAACACATATAATGCTAAATAACATTTGTAATTTGATTTCACAAAGCTCATGACCGAAACAAAGACATTGTATAAACATAATATTGTCCTGTTGAGAGGATCCAACCCGAGACCCTCTAAACTTCGATATGGTATACGCCCGTTGGCCTTGTAGGGGACCAAACCTGGACAAGGATGTCAATACCAATAGATCTATTTAAAACACTCGCTTATACAAGGTAATTAACGGTTCATGATGATGGGCGTTGTGGGTTGTCAGGTACTTAGGTGCATCATTAATCATTGTAAAAATTATAAAGTGTTGTACTTGCGTCCTATTATAAAAACAAGCAATGTATCTCACCCCGAGATTTGTAGAATAATTGTAAAACAAGTTAAAGCGGTGCTATAAACTCACCTCAAGTAAAAAGTATTGATTTTAGGAAATCAATAAAGGAAATCGTCATAATATGTCCGGCACGCAACCTATTTAATTATAGGTCAATTTAGAATAATGCAAGCGAAATAAAATGATGCACTATAATTTATAACGTTATATCACCACCTACTAGTTTGTATTTTAGTTTTATAAGTCTAAATAAAGTTTACGTCAAGTTCGCCATTTAATATATAAGTATACACATTTGTAACATTTCTAATCGCCAAGTATTAATTATAATCTATCTCGCTCGATTCATTACTTTTATTAATTTCACAACTTCAATTTATTTATAGTCTAATTAGTTTATTCGTATAAATATTATATAAGTGTTACTACAATATTTTCCGGAAAAATAATCCAACTTTGACGGAGTATAACCCCTTCGTCATATATATTTATGACAAAAGAAAGTTCCTTACTTTAGTGAAAAATCATTCCAGACAAGTTTTCTTTTATACACTCCAGCCGATTCGGAACCGAAAGGGGTCAAAACCTCAATTTGAAATCAGATCAGAATGTTCATAGTTTTTGCAAAAGCTGTCAAAAGTATATATGTTTCGCCAAACTTTATACCATCATAACTTCTTCGTTTTAAGTCCGATTTTTACGTTCTTTATATCCACCGAATCGTATTTAAGTGTACTAACATATTTTTAAAGTCTTGGTTTGTCAAAACATTTTTAACACGTCCCTAAGATGCGGGTTGTTTTGGCAGCTTATATATTATGTCGGAACTCATCCGAAAATCACCACAACTTCCCCAAGGGCCTAATCTAACCTAGATCCATTCACTACTATATCAAACAACAAATCCAATCTATCTTAATCCCATCCAACACTTCAACAACATAAAATAATATTCCAAGAACACAAAATTAAATATATAGTTAAACTAAGCTTGTCTATAAATTACCAAGTTAACAACAAGTCAAAGATTTTAACAAGTAACTTGTAATATGTTAAAATAAATATTTCTAAGTGTAAAATCATGTGTATACTTTATTTAATACTTTCTTGCAAGTATTTGTATATATAAGATGTTCTTGTTTTCTTTGTAAATCTTTAAAAATAATAACTAGTTGGTGATATAACATGATAAATAAGATGTTCATAGAAAAATATATAAAATAAAAGTATGGAAAAAAATATGGTACCTTGGAGATGAAGTATGGAAAGACTAGTTGTGTTAACAGCTAAATCAAACCCCAATTTATGTTTGATTACTACTAAACCCTTTAGAACTTCTAATCTTGTATAACCCTTAACCAAAGCTTGAAAAACCTTTTCTTGGGACCTTGTGGTTGCCGAATCTTTGTAGAGAGAAAGGAGAGATTGTTTATGTATTTTTAAAGTGATGAAATAAGAAAGAATGCTAGTGTGAATTATATAGAAAGAGTGCAAGACTTATGGAAAATATCTAGGGAGCAAGAATGACAAGTTTTTAATGAATGGTATGCTTGATGGTATGTGTGGAGTGGGTTTGTGTAAGAGAAGGAAGGGAGGGATGTCTTGGTTAGGTTGTGTAAAAGATCTTGTAAGAAATGTGAAGACTTTGTAGCATAGTTGGTAAACTAGTTGGTAGTTTAATGCAAGATAGACTTTTGGTTATATTTTGTATGTAAACCTTAAGAGGGCTAGTTTATTTGAGTCATATGGGAGGGAAATAATTGATTTTTGATAAGGTATAAGTATTGTGGGTATTGGTAAAGGTGGTATGGTTTACATGCATGCATGAAATTTCATAATTCAAAAACGTAAGCGTTCTACGTAAAACTTACAAAATAAAATGTGAAAACTTATAAATTATCTTTGTAAAAATCATATAACACATATTTGACGTAAACTTATGTTTGTTTAATGCGGGTTTACGTTAAATGTTGATTTTTAGTTTACGCGATTTAACTTAACGGTTATAATTAAAAGTAAACACACAAAGATTCAAAGTAAATAGTTTTGAGTTTATTGAGGTAAAATGACCTGAAAATGTGGACTGCACAGTCTCCCGTGTTAAAAGAATTTCATCTCGAACTTCAGTTTGAGTTGCCTTCCAGAGTAGTGTTGTCAAAGAGGTGCGGGTACTTGTTGCGAAATACTTAGGGTCCGTTTGGTATGTTAGTGGGATTAGTAATGGTTATTGGTTTGAAAGAAAAGTAGGAGAGAGAAAAATAATTAATTTTATTTTTATATATATTAAAAGTTAGGAGAGATAATGTAATAAATTAATGTGTATGTGTTTTTGGGTGAGAGAGAAAGACACAAACTCAAAAATTATTGTATGAAATATTAAAACCCACCATGCCATAGGTGTATGGGTTTTATCATAACTTCATTCCATGCATGCCAAATTTATTTTCACCAAACAACGTTATATCAATTGTGAATCCATTCTTTCATTCTAAGATAGATAATAAACAGCCCCTTATCTTAATCCTCTAAAAATGTGGTAACTAACTTTGTTTTCTTAATAAAGAGAGTATCATCGAGACGGGTTTCAACTCCTTGTTTATACCATGAGTGTTTTTGTTCTCAACATTCTCCTTCTCAATTGGCTCAGCTTGAGCGTTCAAGATTTGTGACGGCGGGTTAAAATTTATTGTTGCGACAAACTTGATTCTTAGTGGCCTTATCCATTCCCTTCAGCTTAGAGCGTCATCTATAACATTTTCCTTTCCAAGATCATGATGAATTTATAACTATGATGGCGTCGCAACTACTAAGTTTTGTGGTATTATGTCGACATTAAACGGGTGATTTAGTAAATTATTTAATAGCGGCTAAACTAGTTGGCGGATTGCCCTAGGGTGACTAGTGATGCATCTCGACCTTCAGCTTAGGATTTGGTGTAAGGTGATGTCGAGTCTATGCAGTAAGTTGGAGTAAATGTCTACTTAGTCACTATGATTTCTAATTCCGGTTCCTGTGACATACACATTTTATGAATACGCACACAAAAATTTTTCTTTTTGAAAAATATATAAGTTGAAAATTGATTTTGGATAAAAATTTAAGGTGACTACTCCCAGCATAACATGGTCCTTCATGAATTAGACATAAGTGATCAGGCTATGTATAATTGAGGATTGACGATGCAATGTTCATTTTCGTCAAACTAGTGTTATGTATAAGGTAGTATCAAAATAGTTTTATAATGTAACAAAATAATTCTTAAGATGAAAGCGAAGTACTCCCTCTATCCCAATTTATTTGTCCCTGTTAGACTTTTTGGGTCTTTCTTTATCAACATTGACTTTAAATAATTTTGTTTGTGTTATATAATACTTGATGAAAATTATACAAATGGAATATACATTTAAAACTTAATCCATTCATATATTTTGCATCAAATACTAAATAACACAAACAAAAATATTTAAAGTCAAATTTGACTAATAAAGACTCACAATGTCAAACGTGGACAAATAAATTAGGACGGAGGGAGTAGCTTATAGGATGACAACAAAAATAGTTTGTGAAATGATAGTAAAATAGTTTATAAGACGATAGCAAAATAGTTTTTACTACGGCAGTGAAATGGTTCATAAAGTGCTAGTAAAATAGTTTTCACAATGATAATTAATTAGTTTATAAGGTAATGGTAAAGTGGCTTAAAATATGATAGGAGAATAGTTTATAAGATAGTGGAAAAATAGTCTATAAGATGATAGTAAGTTAGTTTATAAATTAATAGCGAAATAGTTTATAAGTGGTAGCAAATTTGTTCGTAAGGTGTTAGAAAATAGTTTATTATATGATAGTAAAATAGTTTATAGAGTGATTGTAAAATGTTTATAAGGCTATAATAATTTAAGGAGTGGTTTGCGTAGATAATAAATAGGGGATTAAAGTACAATCAACAAAGTTTTCACGACACATAAATTTGATAGATAATTTAGACCGTCCACACCTACAACGAAATTTTAAAGGTAAGTGAAAATACAATCTCCTTAGGAAATAGAGTCTAAGAAATGTTTTAGCTTAGGTTTTACTTGGTAAGGTGGAAAAAATCTATCCTTACACATTAGCCTTAATAGCATTAGTAACTCGGTGGGCTACAATATGCTCAATCACCGCATTACTCAATCCTTATCTTATCGTCAGCATTTTCTTCAAAATCGAGCGGAGTAAATAAAATAAGTCGGGTTCCAAAAGTCGTGTTCGAATTAATCAGCATGTTTTTAAGCGACGGTCACAAGATGACGTAGGTGCTTCAACAGTATGAGGCGGGTGTTCAAACTCGGAGTTGAATGGTAAGGAACTGTGACAAGTTTCAATGTTATGTAAATGGTATTATGTAAAATCATGAAAAAGTATTAAAGACCATCGTGTCATTCACAATGTCTTGAGAAAGGTTCTAGTATTTATATATATAACCTTCAGTGTAACATATACGTAAAGGAAGGTAAACGCAGTATAAGTCATGTAAGCAAGTATTGTGTATGCACATGAAAAAAAGTTTTATGTGCTGCAATGTTTATGAAATGGTTACAGTCTTAGTAAAATATTCAACCTAGTTCTCTATAACCTTGGCTCTAGATAGCAATCTGTAACACTCCTAAAATATGTGGCAGCAAAAAGGTATCCGAGGGCGTTACTTCATAATATAATGGCACAAGATATAAGAGAACGACCTCTAAATTAGTCATTTAAAAGATAACTTTGTTGTTTCATTGAAATAAATAAGTTCAAAACAAGTTATCTCAAATTTGTATCAAATGAAATTCATAGTTTAAAAGTACAACGAGGAAAGTAGTGTATGAAAAGTCCATGAAAATGTAGTTTTGTATGAGTGAAGACCCGATGCACTTCAAATACTCCATAATAGTTAAGCACCTAAGAAATACATGCTTAAAATGTTAATATAAAGTTGGTGAGTTCATATGTTTGAATAAATAATGATTGTGGACCACAAGATTTAAATCGATATGACATGTAACACATATAATGCCAAATAACATTTGTAATTTGATTGCACTAAGCTTATGACACCGAAACGAAGACATTGTATAAACTTAATATTGGCTCGTTGAGAGGATCCATCCCGAGACCCTCTAAACTTCGATATGGCATACGCCCGTTGGCCTTGTAGGGGACCAAACCTGGACGGGGATATCAATCCCACTATATCTATTTATAACACACGCGCTTACAAAAAGTAATTAATGATTCGTGATGATGGGCGTTGTGGGTTGTCGGTACTTAGGCCATCAATAATCATTGTAAAAATTGTAAAGTGTTGTACTTGCGTCCTATTGTAAAAACAACAATGAATCTCACCTCGAGATTTGTAAAATAATTATAAAACAAGTCAAAGCGAGGCAATAAACTTACCTCAAGTAAAAAATATTGATTTTAGGAAATCAACAAAGGAAATCGTCATAATATGTCCGACACACAATCTATTTAATTATAGGTCGATTTAGAATAATGCAAGCGAAATAAAATTATGCACTATATTTTATAACATTATATCACCACCTACTAGTTTGTGTTTTAGTTTTATAAGTCAAAATAATGTTTACGTCAAGTTCGCCATTTAATATATAAGTATACATATTTGTAACATTTACTAATAGCCAAAAATTAGTTATAGTCTATCTCGCTCGATTCATTACTTTTATTAATTTCACAATGTCAATTTATTTATAGTCTAATTAGTTTATAAAATAATATTTATAAAGTTTATGACGCGTATAAATACTATATAAGTGTTAATACAATATTTTCTAAGGTTTTTATAACTCAAACGAGCCCGAAAACACTAATATAAAATCCTAACAACTTTATTACTTAGCAAAAATGTGTGCATGAAATTTATTAACTTTTCTGAAAAACAATCCAACTTTGACGGAGTATAACTCCTTCGTTATATACATTCATGACAAAATAAATGTTCCTTATTTTAGCGAAAAATCATTCTGGACAAGTTTTCTTTTATACACTTAAGCCGATTCGGACCCAAAAGGGGCCAAAACCTCAATTTGAAATCAGATCAGAATGTTCACAGTTTTTGCAAAAGCTGTCAAAGTATATATGTTTCGCCAAACTTTAAACGATCATAACTTTTTCGTTTTAAGTCCGATTTTTACGTTCTTTATATCCATGGATTAGTATTTAAGTGTACTAACATATTTTTAAGGTCTTGGTTTGTCAAAACATTTTTAACACGTCCTTAAGGTGCAGGCTATTTTGGCAGCTTATATATTATGTCGAAACTCATTTGAAAATCACCACAACTTCCCCAAGGGCCTAATCTAACATATCTTCATTCACTACTGTATCAAACAACAAATCCAATCTATCATAATCCCATCCAACACTTCAACAACATAAAATAATATTCCAAAAACACAAAATTAAATATATAGTTAAACTAAGCTTGTCTATAAATTACCAAGTTAACAACAAGTCAAAGATTTTAACAAGTAACTTATAATATGTCAAAATAAATATTTCTAAGTGTATGATCATGTGTATAATTTATTTAATACTTTCTTGTAAGTATTTATATATATAGGACTTGTTCTTGTTTTCTTTGTAAATCTTTAAAAATAATAACTAGTTGGTGATATAACATGATAAATAAGATGTTCATAGCAAAATATATAAAGTGAAAGTATGGAAAAGAATATGAAACTTTAGAGATGAAGTATGGAAATATTAGTTGTGTTAACACCTAAATCAAACCCCATGTTATGTTTGATTACTACTAAACCCTTTAGAACTTCTAATCTTGTATAACTCTTAACTAAGGCTTGAAAAACCTTTGCTTGAGGCCTTGTGGTTGTTGAATCTTTATATAGAGAAGGAGATATTGTTTATGTGATTTTGAAGTGATGAAATGACAAAGAATGATAGTGTGAATTATATAGAAAGAGTGCAAGACTTTTGGAAAAATCTAAGGAGCAAGAATGATAAGTTTTTAATGAATGGTATGGTTGATGGTGTGTGTGGCGTGGGTTTGTGTAATAGAAGGAAGGGAGGGATGGCTTGGTTAAGTTGTGTAAGAGATCTTGTAAGAAATGTGAAGACTTTGTCGCATAGTTGGTGAACTAGTTGGTAGTATAATGCAAGATAGATTTTTGGTTATATTTTGTGTGTAAACCTTAAGGGGGCGGTTTATTTGAGTCATGAGGGAGGAAATTAATTGATTTTTGATAAGGTATAAGTATTGTGGGTATTGGTAAAGGTGGTATGGTTTACATGCATGCATGAAATTTCATAATGCAATAACATAAGCGTTCTATGAAAAACTTACAACATAAAATGTGAAAACTTATAAATTATCTTTGTAAAAATCATATAACACATATTTGATGTAAACTTATGTTTGTTTAATGCTGGTTTACGTTAAATGTTGATTTTCAGTTTACGCAATTTAACTTAACTGTTATAATTAAAAGTAAACACGTAAAGATTCAAAGTAAATAGTTTGAGTTTATTGACGTAAAATGACCTGAAAATATGGATTGTCATGGTATCCGCTTTTCTCAATTATAAATTAATCTGAGCCTTATATTGTGAACTAAAAGGCAAAACGGGTATTAAAAAAAATGTGTGTGAGAGAAAGCTATTTGTGCCCGATCATGACAGTATCTGAAGTTATTAACCAGGTAAATTTATTTTGATTGAAAAACATATGAAAAACTTTCTACACATTCCTAATTTAATGAGTAATGTGATGTTTCAAGCTGTTTTGGCTGCTGACGTTATTTCTCAGCAGGCTACATCAATGGCATATTTTGATTTGCTTGGTCAAACATTCCCGGTATCTAATAACGCTCATTTTATACATATTTCTATATGTGTTATCTATGCTTTTATGTATATTTATTGGATAATAATAAGAATTTTCGACACTTAATAAACTATATTTGCTATTATAGGTTTATGGTATGTGTCATGGAAGAAAACACGATGATATGGAGCTTAAACGAAGAAAGAACTCAAGTTAAAGATCTCCCGACACCTGTTCACTGTTTTGGCCATAACTTGAGCATACGAACTCGGATTGACACGATTCTGGCAGCTACTCGGCCGGAAAAGAATTCTATACAACTTTGATTTTTGGTCCAAGAGTTGAAAATGAACGCAAGTATGCCATACTTGCCAATAAGTATGGCGCACTTTTCTGCATTCTAAAGTACGGCGTACTTTTACTAAAGTGTGGCACACTTTCTGTCTAATGCAATTAATACGCGAATTTGGACCCAAATCTGATCACATACATCCCCAACTTGGTCCCGAAGTATTTGTTAGCCAACAAATACCTCCATATGTGCCAGGGATCTTCATATCTTACACACACAACTCATACAACAACTTAAAGAGGATGAAGGAGTGGTGAGGATCCTTGGATCTTATGATACAAACACCCTTTTATCTCGCCATGCTACCACCATTCTCCACCACGAATCACCACTGAAACACCACCATTTTCTGACCCTACACACCATATTTCTAAATTCAGAATACATTATACCACAAGGGTTAGACAATTCACATAAAATCTCTAACTCCTTTACTATATTAAACCCGTTACCAAACACACCATTTGGCGACGTGAATTTGCTTTCCAATAGGGTAGTGACAGCCCCTCGGGTTATATTAGAAGGTTCGGAGGTTGGTTGTTTATGGGAGAAATTGGTTATTGGTTTGGTTATGATGTAGTGTTCGTCGTTTGTTTTGGCAATATGTGAAACATGATCTAATATTTGGATGATTTTTCTATGACTTGTGAATATATATTTATGAATTTGATGTTCTCTTTACTTGGATCATTGTTTATCTTTTGGTATATCATTGCAATTGAAATAGGCTGGAAGGGTTAATTGTCTTGATGTATTTTGAACCGTTTATCTTTGGCGTGTCAATATCATACTTGTGAGAATTGTGTGGTAAATTGATAAATAACCCAAGTTGAAATAGTGTTTAAGACCCTTCCTTATGTTGACCGACCGGGTTGGGAGGAATTCATATGTATGCATATTGATATAAACCAGTCTTAATGGGCTAGTGATGATGTAGTATATAGGCCGAAAGGATTCTATGTTATCATTGGTATATATGCTTGTTATTATAATTACCCATCATATATAACTTGTATGCTTTGTTTATATAAAGTCTTGCTCTATCTGTATGTATTATTTTATGTGGATCATGCCTTGTTCCTTACTTTGCTTTACACACGTTTTGGCTATTTGATCTGTGAAAATCATTTAGCCTTGTTAATTGATAAACAATATGTGAATTGCTACAAATCTTGTAGAACGACCTGGACTTAGCTAATACTATAGTACACTCGATAGGGTATACTTGCCCGAATGTTGTGTTTTTAGTCGTTCGTTTAGTAAATCTAGTTGTTATAAATTTAAACTTGTAAAACACACATCAAGTTTTTGGTGCCGTTGTCAGGGATTTGTTTTAGTTATTTGCAGATTGTTTGCTAGTCTTATGCATGTTTGTGTGTTTGAAATTCCATTAAATCTCTTAAAAACTGTCTTCTATTGCTACAAGTGCGCCGCACTTTCTTTGAAGTGCGTCATACTTCCCCTGTTTTCTCTTGTTACTTTGCAGATAAAACCAGCAAGTACGCCGGTTTCAAACTAAAACCGCCACACTTGCAATGTGATCTTGTTCGTTTCTTGACTGATTAAGTTCGGTGGTAACACAAACCCCCAAATTTCTAGCCTCAGGTATGTGATCATTTAAAATTTTGTTTTATTTAATTACACGCCTTGTACAATTGTGAATGTTTAGTTTGTCATTTAAAAAACCAAAAATATTTTTATTTTTAAATTGTTTTTGCTTATTTTGTTTTCTATCATGTTCATGTTTATAATAATTCATGTTGTTTGTATGTATATTAGTTTGCTTCATTATATTTCCTGCATTGCATATGTGAAAAAAATGCATTAAAAATTTGCAGTAAGTACTCCGCACTTTTAGTTCTGAAAAAAATGTTTTTGTCGTGTCTTTATCATTTAAATTAATTTTGTTTTTCATTCTTATTTGTTTGCTTTATGTTTGCATGTAGCTGGCATTTATTTGGATTGTTTGTTTGTGTGTGTTCGTTTGTATGCTTATGTAAAAAAAAGCCATAAAATTTAAAAAATGCTTTTCTTATTTATTTTTTAGTTTTTAGCATTTGTATGTTTGCCTGTGTTTGTTTATATATGTGTTAACTAATAAAATGAAAAACACAAAAAAATATTTACTGTCATAATAAAACCACCGCACAAATATTAGTGTGCGGCGCACTTTTAATTTTTTTACCTTGTTCATCTTTTGAATTTTTGAAAAATTATAAAAAAATTAGGTTATAAGTACGCCACACTTTCTTTTAAGAGCGACGCACTTCTGGTCTGAAAATAATAATAATAGTAATTGTGTAAATTATTTGTTGTATAAGTTATATAATTATTGTGTGTTTGATTTGTGTTTGTGCTACAAATTGAAAACCCCAAAAATACTTGTTTTCTTCTTTTGTATGTGATTATTTTTGTTAGTTATTAAAGGTTTTCGAACCTTATGTATTTTCATAAAAACTAAAAATCAAAAAAGATTTTCTTTTCGCCTTTATTTCTTCTTTCGTGTGCGTCACTAGTACAAATCTGGGATTTCGTCACACATGCTGTTTTTTGAACGGCCACACAGTCAGATATTTATGTGACTAAATGTACCAGAATAAAATAAACAGCCACACTTGAACTCATTTTGTGTGACCATTTCGGAATTTCATTGTCACACATTTAAATATTTATGTGACTAGAGGTAACTGGTAATTTTTTGTTCATTATTTAGTCACTTATAATTTGGGACGTGTGACAGATACAAATAAGTTTGAAACATTAGTCACACTATATATATACATATGTGACAAATATATGTCACACAATTGAACAGTGTGACCAAAATCCATATATGGTCACATGAAGTAATTGTGTATGTGGCTAAATCATATAGTCAAGTTTGTCACACATTATTTAAAAGTGACTGCTATTTTTTGCTGAATATTTAGCCACATATGAATTTGAAATGTGTGACAACTGAAAAGTAAGTTTGAAGCATTAGTCACGATATACATTTAAAAGTGACAAATATATGTCACACATTCGATACATATGGTCACGTAAATTAATATGTGTGTCTAAAGTTTAGTGTGTGTTTGCTTGCCAAAACCTAATATGTATAGTCACATTTAATTATAGCCTAATCATGTGACTATAGGCTTTACAATAGTCACACTGTATCCCTCCAAAATAATGAAATTTCCCCCTTTTAACATTTCACTTGTCCCGCCTCCATTTTTCACCAAAAATTAAAGTGTCCCGCCTCTATTTTTCACCAAAAATGTTTCCATAGTCTGTAGTCACCTCCCACCAGTTGTTAGTCATATCCTCACCACCATAATTCCCCAAAATCTAAACCTATTTTTTTCCCTCTTTATGTTATCACTTTATTTGGCCGAGTGCTCATCTCTCTTTATGTTACCACTGTTCTTTTAAAAAATTTCGTTCAACCTCAATATCAAGTACCCACTCATCTACTTCCTACCATCTTGTCTTGCCCATTTCAGATGCAACCATACCCTGCTGCTATCTTTCATCAGCCACCATCTGGGCACATGATTTTCGATCTAAGGTTTCGATTTTAGTTTTTGCAATCGTATTGGCTTTCAGATCTAGGGTTTTATCTTTAACTTTTAATTAGTTGTTGATGTATTTTGATTATTTTATTTTGGGTCTATTTAACAGTTTTGTTTGAATTCATAACTATTAAATTTAATTAAAGGCTATTAAACAAGAATTCTGTTTGAATATTTTTGTTTGAATTCATAACTATTAAATTTAATTAAAGGCTATTAAACAAGAATTCTGTTTGAATATTTTTGTTTGAATTCATAATTATTTGATTTTGGGTCTATGTAACATTATGATGTATTACATTTATGTGTTACAGGTTGC
>BQNB010052093.1:0-38932 GCA_026074375.1 Tanacetum coccineum
TCTATTATTGATGCCCAAGATAGTTTATACCTTTAGCTTTCTTGAGTTAAGGAGTGAGCAGTCACATGTATATATTTTGTCGTTACGGATGTATACGTGTGGTCTTCGTTGCCTTTTCTAGAGCATTGAGATCGGTATTAAATTATATGAGTGCACCGGTAGAATATTAAATTCTAGAACTTGTTATTGTGATGCATTCCGAGACCGCATAGTAAGTATTAGGATTTTCTTGATAAGAGACATTAGGATTAACCCATGTCTTAAACCTGTAATTGTTATGATGGTCACACTAATCATATAACTATCCCACACCCTTGCTATGCACTCATTATTAGTGCAGGACACCCCTAGTACAACCCTCCGAGCCTATCTTTTTTCATGGTTCTCGTAATTCTCTGGTGGATTCCAGATTATTAATGAAGAGCATTGTCACCCTTAAACCAATCGTTACACCCAAAATAGCCTTAGCCTACCTTGTATGTACTTATTTTTAGTACATTATTGTGTTTAACCCAAGTTAATTATTTGAGTACACGGTTGTTAAGTCCTTATCCTTGTAAATACAGTTTTGAGACGATTGGGATTCATGGTAGTATTTATTTCGCAGAAGAATGGGGAAGAAAAGTTAATTCAATACCCCCATATGTTTGTCAAATGATCGCCATGTTATTTTGATCCACCTCAATACGGGTCATTAGATAGATTGTAAATATCGAGCATGTAAAATCTCAAGTGTAGGGGTACGTATTATAAACCCTCATGTTGTACTATGTTATTCAAAAAAAAAAGAAAAAAAAGAAAAAAAAAGAGAAAAGAAAAAGAAAGAGATTTATGTAAAGTTGTATAGAGTTTGTATATCTTTGTCCGAGTCTTGGCTTAGCAACCAAACCAAAGTGTATTCGTGAAAATAATTAGCTAACCCTACCACTCCAAATTCACCCAAAGTCACCACCCAAATGTATCCCATCCGTTTACGTTTCCGTTATATGTTATCTTACACCTAAACCCACATCCCTTTACTAAAAATACCTCTTAGATAGTAAACGATTATACTTGGCGAATAACGGTGGAGGTTTGATCCTTTACCAAGCCTATGGTAATTTATATGCTATGACAGGTAATGAGTGTGATTTTCCGTTTCCCCTATATGTCATAGTTCATTATACACTCGAGTGAAAGAGAGAATCCCAAACACTTGCGTGAGGTGCTAGTATATACTTTCCGTGCTTTTAATTACGAGGTTTAGAAGGTTGTGTTGTAGAATATTTTAAATAGTAGGTAAAATGACCCCTCATACTGTTATTGTCTAGGTAGAAAAAGCCTATTTGCTTGAGGACAAGCAAATCCCAGAGTAGTTCAGGGTATTAATGAGGTGTTATTTTATACACTTTTTCAGGTTATTTAACCTCCTAAATCATGTTTATGCCCAAAATAGGTACTTAATCATTCCTTTTCAGGTTATTGCTCATTGAAGCATTTGATGAATTACACGTGATTGGGCTCATTTAAAGAAGAACGTACAAGATTACAAACCAACAACCAAGACTTTGAAGATTTGTGCTCATAGAGCCTAGAGACGGCGTCACCAGCTATACACGACGCCGTCCTCAAACTCATCATTGTGACGGCGTCACCACATCTTTCATGAGCCAGAGTCAGCTTGCTCCTACTCAAACTTAGGATCTAGAAGATTATCTTACGACGCGCGGTTACGATTAAAACGCGATGCACGTCCCCCCGCATCGAGGGGGGAGTTTTTCTATATATACAAACCCGAATTTAGGGTTTTGAGGGTGTAACTTTAGAATAAAAAGAGGGTACGAACCCTAGTTCGTTTAGCAGCTTTAGGGAGATGATTTTAGGGCCTAAAAACCCTATTGTACTTCTTCCAATTCATGTTTTAATCAAGTAAGGTTTACTTATTATTAATATGTCTATGTGTTGTTTGATCTATTGTTCTTGCTTTATCTTTAACATGCTTGGCTAAACCTATTATTGTGTTTATTTATGATTGTATGAAACCTAGAATGTAGATCTTAGTGATGTTGCTTCTTGTGAAGGATAGTGGCACGTTAAGGTCTTAGAAAACAGCATTCTGTCCGATAATCGTTGTTGATATGTCTGGGAAACGTGATTGATGATAGAATGGATACCCATTGGGTAAACAGTCTTCATACTACCTTTGCCCTATAATTGTTGATCCACTTTTAATTATTTTACATGACGTAGTAAACTCCTAGGGGTCATGTAATAGTCTTCATACTACCTTGCATGTGCATTGCTCTAGCAGCATACTAAGTAGACGGCGGGTTCGTGTAATTTTTTCATGCTTTAGGAAATAGTTACACAGATAATCACAAGTGTGACAAGGCAACAACACTAGGAGAAGTAATCTAGGGAGTAATACATGATTAAATGAATACAATCTTTTTATTCTTATTTTATCGCTATTAGGTGAATTATATTTAGTTTATTAGCTAAAACCAACAAATCTCTCAAACATATGATTTACTTGCTTTCTATAAAATACAAAAATACAAAAATAATCTTCCCTCAACCCTTAGAATTCTGTTAGACTATGATCAAGCCTTCCTAACCTATTCCTCGAGTGAACGATAAACAACCCCGAGTCTTACCCATACTACACTACAACGATTAGGTTCACTGCCTAGGGAGTTGTAAAACTTCTCGTTCAGAAGTCCTACGACGATGGCACATCAACTATTAATTAGGGACTCTGGTATCTGAAGGATTCTTCTATTGCTCTAACATCTTTTTCAAATGGTGATCATGCGGGTTGTCAAGATACCAGACGTAGTACTTCTGACAGTATGCAGTTACTAGGAGACATACTTGTTAGCTGGTCATCAAAAAGGCAGAAAAGCGCTGCAATATCTAGTACGGAAGCTGAATACATCGCCTTATCCGGCTGTTATGCTCAAATCCTTTGGATGAGATCACAACTCACCGACTATGGACTTGGATTCAACAAAATTCCAATGTATCGTGATAACAAAAGTGCCATTGCCTTATGCTGCAACAATGTTCAACACTCCCGGTCCAAGCATATTGATATCCGATACCATTTCATCAAGGAGCAGGTAGAGAATGGAGCGGTCGAGCTTTACTTTGTCAACACAGAATACCAGCTGGCAGATATTTTCACTAAGGCTTTGGGAAGAGAACGGATTGAATTTCTCACCAACAAGCTGGGCATGAAAACATTGTCTCTTGATACTCTAAAAAAGTTGGCAGATGAAGCTGATGAATAGTTGTGGTACCTATTCACATATCCTGTGTATATTATGTAAATATAGATAACCAGAAAAACACAAAAAATATTTTTTATTTTATATAAAATTTTATAAAAACAAAATACAAAAATATAAAACCAGAAAAGGTGCCATTTCATGGGCTTCTAAGAAGCAAACATGCATCACTGGTTCTACTATGGATTCTGAGTTTGTAGCATTGGCCGCATAATGGCTAAGAAACTTGATACATGAGATTCCAATATGGCTGAAACCAATGGTACCAATATCTATCCGATGTGATAGTGCTCCCAAAATGGCTAAAGCATATAATGGCAAGTCTAGACACTTAGGTGTTAGACATAGTATGATTAGAGAGTTAATCATGAATGGGTGTTTTCTATTGAGTTTGTACAGTTAATCAATGTTGAGGATGAGATTAAAGTCCATCTAAATCTACTATCTATGAGATACCCAATTTCCTTCTAATACAATATTAGCAGCTGAATTCAATGTAGAAAGCTTATAGCTAGAGATTGGAACACATGTATTTATCCCGAGGTATGTGTTCAGACCTGCAAGTGATGTTAGGTTGAAGTTTATCTTCTTAATGGTTTTTTTGAAAAAGTGCTAGAAGGGTATGACTAAAAGGACTACCTATGTGAACATGAAGTTTTGCCGCTTCAAGAAGCTTGGACTTGGCTTCCTATATGTTCATTAATGAATTGGGACACATAGCTTGTAAAGTGTAAGTAAACAAATATTAGAGTGTTGTAGAAACGAATGTGTATAGTATCTCCAGGTATTCAAATGGATTGACGGGTTCAATCGTTACGACACCCCGATTTTCGAATATTTGGAATGTGTATTATACTAAGATGAAAATTCAATCGCAAGACATTTTCATTTATGCATTTGTTTGTTTTAACAAACTAACATATATATATATATATATATATATATATATATATATATATATATATATATATATATATATATAGGATAAAGATCAAATAAAAAGACAAATATTCGTGAGAATGATAAAAAGATATTTTTTTCTTAAAAAGTTTTCAAAAAATTCTAAAAAAATCCCACAAGATCGTGTATGTTCGTGCATGAAAAAGTTGTGAAGGAAGTTTTTCTAAAAGTGGATAGTTTTGCCGAAAACAATTTATGAAAAAAAAATGTTCCTGCATTAAATCGGTTTTTTGTCCATCAAAAATTCGTTTTTGTACCCAACTTCTTTTCACTTTTTGCATCAAAATTTTATTGCGCATCAAACTATAACAAGTTGAAAATTTTGTGCATCAAAATTTCTTTTTTTGTGCATTAAAAAAACGTTATAAAACTCAAAATTAGAAAAAAATTCTCTTTACAAAAGTTTTTACCCCAACAATACCTGATTTAATGGAATTTTTTTAGAATTTTCAAGTAAACTTTTTTAACAATAAATTACTTTTTATTTTTTCACGACAATATGTCATTTTATTTTAACCTTTCCTCTCTCTCTCTCTTCTCTTCTCTCACTCTACTTCTTATCTATATCTATCTATACTACATATCTTATATATATATATATATATATTATATATATATAAAATATATAAATATAATATATATATATATATATACTCTATATAAATATATATATAAAACTATCAAATATCTATTTATAAACCTATATATGGGGCTAACTATGAGTGTGTAAATATGAATTAGTGACTTCAACGACGACATAACACTCATTTTGCATTAATTTTTTGAATTTTTTTTTATTTTCGGGTTTTATTTTTTTAAAATTTTCGGATTTTTTTTTTGAATTTTTTTAATTTTCTGATTTTTTTTAATTTTTGAGTTTTTTTAAAAAAAATATTATTCATGGCAAAGTTCGAACTTATGACCTAGGGTTAAGTTCCAATTAAATTTACCAACTGAGCCAAGCCACCATTTATGTTTTATTATCCAAAACTATAATAATATATTTAAAAAAAAAACAATCTTCTAAAATATATCAAGATATATACTTCAAAATATATTAAGATATACTTCATAATTATTTTCTCTAATTTTTGGATATTTTTTAAATTTTTGTATTTTTTTTTTAATTTACAGATTTTTTTTTAATTTTTGATTTTAAAAAAAAATATTGTTCATGGCAAGGTTCGAACTTATGACCTAGGGTTAAGTTCCAATTAAGTTTACCAACTGAGCTAAGCCACCATTTATGTTTTATTATCCAAAACTATAAAAATATATTTTAAAAAAGCAATCTTAAAAAATATATCAAGATATACTTCAAAATATATTAACCATTAGCATTCACTACATATTATTGGTATCTATCCAGCGTAGTGGATATCATAAGATGTACTCCATATAAAAAAAGTAGTGATATTTATATCTTAACCATATGATATCAAATATGTGTAATATGAATGTATTTATTTAAGCAGTTATAGTTGAGGGACAAAAATGTAAAACTAACCGGTAGCTACGGCTCCTGCTATAACTACGATTGCGGCTTCTAGCACGACGAGGTGGAGATGGTTAATTAAACATTTGTGTTATTAAAATTAATGGACAAGCTATAGACATGTGAAATTAGACTTGCCATATCTTTTGCGATAGTTATATTGTTTATGCAGTTGATCACCCTTTCTAGGATGAGTTCTAATTACTAAAAGTCAAACATGACTTTAACTTAATACAAACACAAAAAACATTACAACTAAACGTCAAAGATTGTCTTCAAAAAAAAAATTATGAACCGAAATCGTCTGTTGAGCAAACACTATCAAAGATTGGTTTGCTATTATCAAAGACGATATTCTAACACGGGCAACAATATGTAACACTATTAATAATGAAACGAAAAAGAGGAATGAAGATTTTATGTTAACACAAACAAAAAATTCTCTTCAAAAAACAAGCAAGAACCGAACCCGTCCGTTGGGCATACACATCAAAGTTTGGTTTCCTTTTAATAAATACGGTGTTCACGGGCGACTATATGTCATACTATATATAATGAAACAAAAAAGAGGAATTAAGATTTAATGTTAACACAAACAAAAAATCCATTACAGCTAAACGACAAATATTGTCTTCAAAACAGATTTATGAAACAAACCCGCCCGTTGGACGGGTTACGTAACTAATATATATATATATATATATATATATATATATATATATATATATATGTGTGTGTGTGTGTGTGTGTGTGTGTGTGTGTGTGTGTGTGTTCGGTGTGGGTGTGTGTTGTTTTTGTGAAACATTTATTACAATAAATGGGGGGGGGGATGGGGGGGGATTTGTTGGTGATTTTAGTGTCATCGACGGCCATTTAGGTAATGATGATTTACTAGAGACCGATAAGATTTCATGTTCAACTCGGATACGAGTTAGGTAAGTGTGAAGTGTACACTCGTTGAGTTAATATGAAATCTATCAAGACAAAATTAACAGGTTTACGCCATAACACTTGTGGTTACACCGTAATCACCTAGAGGGTAATGAGCAAATATCGTTTGGATTTGTTACGCCGTAACACCCTCGTGGGTTTACGTCGTAAGGTTATGAGGATGAGGTTACGCCGTAACCTCCTCTCGGGTTACGCCGTAAACCTCTTAACAGTTGGTTGGGGAAACAGTTTTAACCAACTTTAACTTGCCCATAATTGTCATAGTATCTGTTTTAAGAACATGAACAATTGGTCTCGGAACGAAGAACGAAAATACATACAATTCCTCTAATCTTTTTGCTTTGTGATTTTGTGCCTAGAACACAAAGTGTTTCTCTTCTTGAATTATCCCGATAGAGATTTCGTGCAACCCAGGTACCGATAGGGTCGAAATACTTTATACGGAAAGTGAACTTTTACACGATTCAAGTAAGAAATCCGGGATTATCACATCATCACACACACACACACACTATTTCTAACAACAATTGATAAGTTTCTTCTAGACCATACATAATGGTATCATTTAGTATGTTTTATATTACAGAGGCTGAGTTACTTGTGGCATAACCAAAAAGGTATTATCATATTCCTAGTAAAATTCAAGGGCAACATTCACTAACACAACAATGTATGCAGCATGCAATATCATTTTAAAGTTATAAACCTTAAATGATATACAACGCTTGTATGCAATATAGTTAACTTTTACAAATATAAACCGGTTTAAGTTCAAGCTACTAAATCCATGTATGAAGAAATCAGATGTATATAAATATTTACACACACCACACTCATTAATCTTCTTTTTTCAATAAAAAACCAATCAAACGATGAATAGCACAAAAACAGGCAAATAACTATAATATGATCATGAATAAAATCAGATGTGAGCGGAAACAATTATACTTTTTAATCCATAAAAAACACTACTTTCTATAGGGAAACATGTACACTTTTAATTAAAATAAAATCAGATTACAATTAATAATAATTAACAGAAATTAAACAACAGAAAATAAAACAGACACAATTGGTAGAAGCAGAAGACAGACACTATGAACGATAAATAAGAAAACAGTAAAAGGTCGTGGAACGAGACACGTGTTGGACACGCTTCCCTTAAAATAGATTCGCCGTCTGTTTTCCAGGGTACAACGTTCAAAGCTGTTGTACAGCCGGACCTGACATACTTGCCTGAAATATCACGGAAAACCGAATGCTTCTGATCGAAAAGACTGCTGGAAAACTTGTAAATGGAGCTTTTATCTCTTGTGTGTTTTTGTTGTTGTATATTGGAATGGTTGAGATTGCCATCTATTTATACACATTCATATGCATATTGTGTAATGGTGCAATCAATGTCAATTAATGCCTTAATAATGATTCATTAATTTACCGTTATAAACCTTTGAAACAAATAATAACAGCCAATTCAATTGTCAGTTTCCAAACAAAACTCATAACTAACATTTAATCATTTTTCCTCCATTCCAAATACCTTCTTTGAGACTCGATATCTCATTCACACTAACTCTATTTTGGACATATACTGGCTCGACCTGGCCTTACATTTAATAATTATATTTACTAATAATTATTTTGTCCAAATTTAGTAAAAACACATTTTTCACAAAAAAATTTCCAACAATCCCCCACATGAATAGAAATCGGTAGAAAACACTCGAAATTTTTGGCGAAATTTCTGCGGTTGAGTCCTGCATAGGATAGGTAGGTGTGACCCTTTGAACCTTCCCTTGTGAGATGCACTTAGCCTCCTAGATCTGAGTAGACGCGATGTCCTTGAACTCAGCCTCTGTTTACGTAGACGACAATACACACTCACACACGACTCTCCCTGACATTGTCAAGTCCTCATAGTCGTGCTCGTTATGGTCATGAGCACTAGCCTGGTTCTGCAAGAGCTCTTAGGAATTGCGCCCCCACAATTCCCTTCGAAGCGACCCCACTTCTCTCTCACATAGGTGATTTCATCTTGAATCATTAAAAAACATATACTTTCAGATTTCATCTTGAATCGTTATGCTTTATGATTTCATCTTGAACCATTAAAGCCATATGTTTAACCTCTCAACAAGTCACATTGTTATAGGAATGGACTAGGATGTTACAATTTAAGTAACACCCCCATATTGACGTGACTTCCCCCATATTTCTATGATTAGGTTGTCCTATTGAACCTAGATCTTGGGATCTCCAGTCAAATAGGTTAGGTTTTCCTTCATAGAAACTCATTCCTTCAAGGGCTTTAGTCTCATTCCTTTAGACGACTCTCTAACTAACTCTCTACTTAAGCCTTTCGTAAGCGGATCCGCGATGTTATCCATTGACTTTACGTAGTCAATTGTGATAACTTTGTTTGAGAGTAGTTGTCGCACCAATCACCGTCTATGATGAATATGTCTCGACTTACCGTTTTACATTGTGATATGAGCTCTGTCAAAATTCAATCGACTATCACACTTTATAAACATGGCCATTACCGGTTTACGCCATCTTGGTATGTCCTTTACGAATTAACGTAAATATCCCGCATATTCTATAAATTTATCTTAAATGATAAATTCAGATTTCATCATAGATTTAGCTATCAACGTCTGTTTGAAATACTGTTAATATTTCTAAGGCATAGCTTCCACTTAGCGTAAATACATCCGCTCTAGTGGATCTAGATTCGTATTCCTCCAGGAATCCGTATTTTTATTACTCTATCATTTGATAGTAGCCGTATATTTTCCATAATGCAATCATAGTACTCATGTAATACTTATTCAAATGGTCCCCACTTGAATTACTGGTATATCTACTTAACCTGACTATGAGTTCTAAATCAGGCCAGACGCATGTCATTAAACACATAAGATGCCCAATATTCTTTGAGTATTTAAAATGGGCAACACCTTTAGATTAAAAGATGTCATTGAATTCTAGCTTGGCCGGAACCCCCCACAGTGAACCTCTCAAGAATATTGTCCTTACAATGTTTTTGACTTAACACAAATCCATATTGGTTCACATCCAAGAACCATATCCAACAACTAATGAAGTTCATGTCAAATCTTGACTCCAACATACCATTAGTGGATTTGTTTATCTTCTTATCACTTCTAGTGATAATTATACCATCTATGTATAAACACAGGAGTACACATATACATCCATTAATTTCAAATCCACATTCTTACATGATATGGTGAAATTTTATGTCCTTGTTTTGAAGCTTTCCTTAAGTCATACACTGACTTAACATGCCTACAAACTTTGCTCTCTAATCCAGGAGCTATGAAACCCTATGGTTGGTTCATATATATTTCTTCTTCTAAATCTCCGTTTAGAAATGTCGGTTTTACATCCATTAGGTGAACTTCCAAATTCCTTAATGCGGCAATAGCAAGTACCATTCTAGTCGAGGTTATTCACGTAATAGGCGAATAAGTATCAAAGTAATCTAGACCATCGCGTTGTCTAAATTATTTGATTACCAATCTTGCTTTGTGCTTGGCAATGGTGCCATCGTCTTTCATCTTCTTCTTTGCGTTGATCTTATCTCTCATCTTGGAGATCATTATCATCCCGTTGTCTCTGATCTTGGACAACTTCATCATTTATTCTAGATGATCTTCCAATTTCCTTTGTGAACAAGGAAATATATTTTCAAAGAATGAAGCACTTCTTTATTCCATTATCATATCCTTGTGTATATCCACAAATACAAAGAAACCATAAGCACTACTATTATAAGCATATACTAAGAACATGCAATTCACAGTTTCAGGTCAAATCTCTTAAACCTTGGGGTTTAATACAGATATCTTAGCTAGATACCCCCCACAGTTGTAAATACTTATAAGATAGTTTTCTTCTCACCCATATAGTTCATAAAATTATCTTACTTTCTTTACAAGGATATCTAAAAGATAAGTAGCCGATATCATCGCTTTCCCCCACATGCCATGGCTTAAACTAGGACTTAAGAACATGGCACTAACCATATCTTCTAAGGCATGATTCTTTTCTATATCAAGTGCAATAAATTTGTGTCTAAATTTAGAAATGGAGACACAAATTCACCTTCGATATGAGTTCGAACCACCTTATTTTGGATAATAAGTTGATTCTCAACTTATTTATATAGAACAATCTTGTCTACATCTTTACTCTCAAGTAATATTTTGTACCACCGTCAGCAAATATGATGAAGTACTCGCTATTCGCTACCTTAGTAGGTATCAATTCCAATTCACATAAAACTATGTGAATCCTATCAAGGGTTCGGTTATTTCTATTCAACCGAGAGAAAAAACAATCTTGTCAATTTGGCTTCAACACAAGTTTTAATTTGTAGTCCGTGTCAATACAAAACATAGGTATCCAATTTGGTTTAATTAGACAACATATTGAGTTATAATTTAAAATATGTCCGAGTCAGCCATGTCATATGTTTAAAGAATCAAATAATCTAAATTCGCACTGATTTTACTAAAATGACCGTTAGAAAATACATTTAGCTTAAACATTTTAAAGGCGTAACCCCGTACGGACTTAAATTATGTTATTCGTTAACTCAATTTTATTTGATTCAAACACAAAATGAAAGCCAAATTTCATCAAGCAACCATCCGGACACAAGATTTCTATGAATCTCCGGCACGTACAACGCGTTGGTTAACTTAAACTCTTTTCTAAATGTGAATCACATCTCCTTTTCCCCTGATATTAGCAGTTGGAGAGTTGCCCAAATTCGTTCTCTCCATTCTCAACTGCATTGAAAGAGATAATCAAACTCTTATCACCATATACATGACATGATACCGAAGTGTTAATCCACCATTATCTAAGGTAGGATTCCCTCATGGTCTCAGTTTTCATGTCATTCGGACCATATAACGCATAGTTATGGCACATAAGGTTTCTGAATGCTTCAAAGCATCTACCGTACACGTAACTCGTCTCCTTTTTAACAAGTTCAGGAGCAGATCCTTTGATGTCACTCGTGACATACCAAATATATTGTTAATACGAGGTCCATTATTAATTTGAAACTAATTTTGGTACTATTAACAACTTGCTTAATCACATAGTGTTTCTTAACAAAACGATTTTAATCGACTTTTGTTTAAAACGCTAATGTTTTGTAAGATCCGTTATACAAAACCACTTTAAAGGAAGTCTTTCGACTAAACAATTAACCAATATCACCTATTACATAATGTTTAACAAAACAGATATGTAATATGATATTGTCAATCTTCATTAAGAAGATCTTAATAGATCTGTTTCACATGATCTATTTCTACAACGAAACTCAACAAGGTTTCAGTAGATCCACTCTTCTAAAGAAACTCAACAAGGTTTCTATAGAACTTCTTTGTACTAGCATCCTCTGTTTTGTGCTTGCGTTCCAATGACTCCCATAATTCTTTGGCAGTCGTGGTTTTGCAATACACGTTGTACAAAGAGCCTACCAGACCATTTAGAACATAGTTGTGACACAAGAAGTCTGAATGTTTCCATGCTTCCACATCTTGCACAGCCTGTGCATTAGGGGGTTTGACCTTCCTTAGAAGGTTTCACCTGAGGTGCAATCTCATTTAAGAACCACGCAAGGTTCAAAGTTCCAAGATAGAAGAACATCTTCTGTTGCCACCTCTTAAAATTCTGCCCATTGATTTTTTTCTGGTTTTTTAGCATGATTAGCAACTGTGTTGGTAACCGGCGCACCAGTTACGTTCACAGGAGTAGTCACAATCGTGTTTGTCATCCTGATAGATCAAACACAAACAGTTAAATAAACTGTTATAAACTGGTATCTAAGAAATTCAATCCTCATTTCTATAATCGTGTACCGGATCTGCTTCAAACAAACTCAATCTTGGTTTCAATGAATCAATATATCAGTTTAATATAAACTCAATCTTGGTTTCAAAATAAACTGATATGAACAACTGCTTTTAAAAGAATCGTTATAGATCTGTAATTCTCTGTAAGTTAAAATCTGTTTAATTAAAACTGATTTCCAAAGAAACTCAATCTTGGTTTCGACAGAAAACAGTTTATAAAATCTGTTAATAATATTTAATCCGATTTTAAGAAAGTGTTTATAATTCTGTTAAACAGAATCTGTTTTAAGAGTGTAGGGAAACATGTACACTTTTAATTAAAATAAAATCATATTACAATTAACAATAATTAACAGAAATTAAACAACAAAAAATAAAACAGACAGAATTGGGTAGAAGCAGAAGACAAACACTATGAACGATAAATAAGAAAACAGTAAATGGTCGTGGAACGAGGCACGTGTTGGACATGCTTCCCTTAAAACAGATTCGTCGTTTGTTCCGGAAAACAGAATGCTTCTGATCGAAAAGACTGCTGGAAAACTTGTAAATGGAGTTTTTCTCTCTTGTGTGTTTTTGTTGTTGTATATTGGAATGGTTGAGATTGCCATCTATTTATACACATTCATATGCATATGGTGTAATGGTGCAATCAATGTCAATTAATGCCTTAATAATGATTCATTAATTTTCTGTTATAAATCTTTGAGTCAAATAATAACCGCCAATTAACTTGTCAATTAATGACCCATTAATTTACAGTTATAAACATTTGAGTCAAATAATAACAGCTAATTAAATTGTCAATTAATGACCTATTAATTTACAGTTATAAACCTTTGAAACAAATAATAACAGCCAATTCAATTGTCAGTTTCTAAACAAAACAATCATTTTTCCTCCATTCCAAATACCTTCTTTGAGACTCGATATCTCATTCACACTAACTCTATTTTGGACATATACTGGCTCGACCTGGCCTTACATTTAATAATTATATTTACTAATAATTATTTTGTCCAAATTTAGTGAAAACACATTTTTCACAAAAAAAATTCAAACACTTTCATCCGTAAGTCCTAGTTTGTCATTGTAACCGGTAATAGAGTATAAGAAATCGATCCGAAATCACTGAACAAAAGTGGTATTAAGTTTTTATAACCAAAATTTTCATATTATAAAGGCTATAAGAAGCCAATGTATAAAATCAATTACCCATTAGCCTAGCTTTCTCGAATATTCCATAATTTTCTTGTTCACCATCTTCTCAAGCCTTTTAGAGACAAAAATTTGAAAATACGTACAATATGACAACACATATTTTGGATTATCCAGCCTAAAGAAATTATAAATTGCATTTTATCGTAGCCATAGTGCAAAGCATTTATAAACATAAGAATATAGAAACAATAATACATCATCAGTTTGTTTATAAATTATACATGTTGACACTGAAAAGTTACGAATGTGGGTGAAAGCATTACACAGGATAATATGATTTGTTATTACGACATCGACACTTCAAACTGATGTTATCGTGAGTCAAATATAACTGATTCAAGTATTGGTGCAATATGGTTGCCTTTCAACCTCATAGTTTATTAAAAATACCACACGTTACAAAAGTTTTTCAACTACATTCGGAACTAATTCATCAATAGTTATATAACTAATTCACTGATTATCATAGTTTCATATAACTCAATAAATTATCATGCACTTTCGTTTTGAACTACATTATGTCATATATAAATTTATTATTGTCGTTTTCCAGATAAAAATAGCATTTGTCAGAACATGCCCTACAGTTCTAATGAAAAGTACTTGAACAAATTGTGTGTTCCGTTTAGAAAACCATAGATGCTTCAACTCCTATGCTAATCTTTGCTCAGAGGTTAATGCGTTGTAAATCTTAGTCGTATGCATGCTCATCTTTCAGGTAGAGATATAGACTGATATACTCAATCACATAAATCTTTTTTTTAATAGTCTACACAACATATACATATCACATACCTTGAGAGGATATGAAGGAGTGTTGAGATCAACTTGAAGGTTCCAGCATAGTAGCCCCAGTAAACCCAATATCAAGAGCAAAATCCCTCGCTAGACCTAGCAATACGCACCAAACGCACAAATAAATTGCTAAAACTAAATTAATCAAAAGAAAAACTAATTAGTGAAGCTGCACTAATGGTAAAAAACGAATTATCCTCAATTCACACAATCGGAACAGTGTAAAAACGATGGATGCACTTCAAGAAATGGTCCGGTAATTGGCAGGCCCTTCAAGTTGATTGATTGAAATTGTAAATTGGCTACAGAAAAGGATCTTAAAGGAAACTGGATACTTCTCTACTTTGGTTATACTTCATCCCCTGATGTTGGCCTTGCAGAACCACTACAAGAAATAGGAGAACAGGTGACGGACTTTCCCCGGCGACATATGTCGCTGGGGAATGTGCACTAAACGACAAAATAGATCCTATGTGGCACCAATTCTCGTAGAAAATTTGGTCAAAGTATTCTGAACTTTTCCCCGGCGACATGTCGCCGGGGATAAGGTCGTTAAAATTTAACCAAATAATTCTACGTAAAACGTGGCGGGAAATTTTCCCCGGCGACATGTCGCTCGGGAAAGCGTTATTAAAAATTATAAAGTTTTATTAATATATCACAAATATATCAAAAATAAAAAGACACTTTCCCCGACGACATGTCGTCGGGGAAAGAGTTATTAAAAAATTATAAATTTGATAGATTTATCACAAATATATCAAAACTATATTTTTTACTAAAAGTTTTATTAATATATCAAAACTATATATATTAAAAAACTAGAGTTTTTAATAATTAATATTTAAAAAATATATTATTTAAAATTATTTTTTATAAAATAATTTCGTCGGGGAAAAAGTTTGACTTTGTTGACTTTTAATTAAACTATGTTTTTTAGATTTGTTTCGGTCCAATATTCCGTGTATTTTAACAAAAAATATACATACGTTTTTAAGGTGATATCGTTACACATAAACACATTCATATCGTTATACATAAACACATTCATATCATAAAAGTTTAAACAAAGTCTTCACATACAATAAAAAAACATACGAATTACATTGCAAATGACAAACTACTCGAAATCATACGAATTATATTGCACATGACAAACTACTCCAAATCAAGTTTTTCCATTTCATTGAGAACTTCATGAAATAGTGCAGCCGAATTAACTGTATGTTGTTCCGGATGCATATGCATTTCCATTATTGCCTTGAGTACACTTATCTTTCCACGCAAGTGCTTGCAGTTTGAGCACTCTCTATTTCTTGAAAATCCTAGATAATAGTTTGTAGGTGTTGAAGATCCTAGAGAATAGTATGTAGGTGCTGAAGGTCCAGAATAATAGGTTGGAGGTGTTGAATGTCGTGCAGAGTAACTTGGAGTCGATGGAGCTCCAGGAGAACTCATCAATTCACGAAGTCGGGTCTCTTTCCATAAAAAAACAAGTGAACCTTCGATGTGCTTCGGTTGTACAACATGATTTCAGGCCGACAATGAAAAATCTACCAAAAACTCTTCGGGTAGATTTGAGATGTGATTAGATAATGTTAAATCTTGGTTGGGAAGTAAGAAATTGTTTACGTTTGTTGTATTTTAAAATATAAAGTCTAGAAGTTTAAAGTTTAAGGGGTTATTTGTTTATTTTTTAAAGTTATAATAAAACTTGTAAATTTATAAATTTGCACTTTGAACTCCATATAATTTATTTAAAATTAAACTACTAAAGTTTTATTAATTATCTCCCCTTTTTTTAAGTTTTTATTTTCACAAATTTGACACGTATATTTTTATGTGTTTTTTTTTCTCCATCAAATTTTTTCAATTTTGACCAAATTGATTCAATTTTGACTTTTTATTGACCAATCAGATCGCACGATTTTGCCTACGTGGCAAAATCAAGCATTCTGATTGGTCCAATTTATTTCACAAAATTTAATCTGATGAAAATTCTGAGATATATATCATTTTAAGATACATGTATAATTTATTCTATTTTATAAGTAATGTTATAGAGTACATCGAAATATATGAAAGAAATAGATTCATTAAATCTTTATTATTATCTATAATTAACTTGAGATGATACTAATTTTTTCTTCATCTGATTACCTGATTTCTGGCTGCGACATGTGAGCCACAAATCCTAGCGAAACTACCCTTTTAGGTAGCCCGGAGTCGGCTCAAATGAACATTCGATGTGCTTCGGTTGTACAATATGATTTTAGGCCGACAATGAAAAATCCACCAAAAAGTCTTCTGGTAGATTTGAGATGTGATTAAATAATGTTAAATCTTTGTTTAGAAGTAAAAAATTGTTTACGTTTGTTGTATTTTAAAATATAAAGTCTAGAGGTTTAAAGTTTAAGGGGTTATTGTGCTTATTTCTAAATTATAAACAAACTTGTAAATTTATAAATTTCCACTTTTAACTCTTTATAATTTATTTAAAGTTAAACCACTAAAGTTTTATTAATATCGAGCCCGATTCCCGATACTTTCCTATTACAACGTTAACTAATTGATTAACCGAGACTTAAATACATAATGAACGAACTTCATGTTCGACTCAATATTTTGAGGCTAACACTACTCGATTTGGGGAGGATATCTGGTGTGGGATTAATCCTCTCAGACTTCAATTCCTTCGTATTTATCTTCTTGAAACTGACAGGAACTGCCTTATCGCAAATAGGGTTCCTTTGCTTTCTTTTGAATGGTGTTCGGTTCTTAGGCGTCATCCTGGAGGAGGTGTGGAATCAAGCCAGATTGATGCTCTTAATGCTATTATTGGGAATGTTCTTCTTATGGACAATTGCGACTCTTGGCAATGGTCCCCTGATGTTGTTGTGGGGTATTCGGTGGCCTCAGCTCGTTCTTTAGTTGATGACATTATTCTTGAGACGGACCTTGTGGCTACCAGGTGGAATCATAACATTCCTATTAAGGTCAATGTGTTTCTTTGGGGATTGAATCTTAATAAACTTCCGTCAAGGGTAAACTTATAAAGGAAAGGTGTTGAGATCGGCTCGATTTTATGTCCTTCGTGCCACCTTGATGTTGAAACTGTGAATCACAATTTTTTCAATTGTGAGTTGGCTAAAGACTTATGGTCTTTATTGGCTAAATGGTGGGAGGTGGATATTCCGATTTGTGCTAACATCTCAGATTGGTATGATTGGCTTGAAGATGTGCGTGTTCCTGCTAAAGCTCGTTCCATTCTTGAAGGTACGGGGGGACTCTCATGTGGTATATTTGGAACTTCCGAAACCACTTGATTTTTTCTAGTCCTCCTCTTAAGAAGAATTTGCTTTGGGACTCCATTGTTTCTCAATCTTTCTTATGGTTTACTTCCAGAAATCCTAAGCTTAAGATTAGTTGGTTAGGTTGGTTACGAAATCCTATAGAAACAATATCCTCAATGTAATCTTTTTTTCTAGCTTTTGCTAGTTCTTAATGCAAGCCGCCGTTCCAAAAAAACGTACTAGAGTAGTGTTCGTATTTGTTTATGATGTGCCATGACGTAATAGTTATAAATTTGTGCAAGTGTTTAACAATTTGTGTTATTTGATTGCTTTGAGGGCATTTGGGACTGTCTCCTACAATTTGATTATCCAGTTAATATGATTCGACATATAAAGTTGTTTGGTATTTTTTTTAATGGCAACTTTATTGAACTAGCAAGAAGCTAGAAAAGACATTACAAGGAGATCAAGTTAGGGTTTTTCAACCAAGTCTCCCAAGAAAAATGAACATTACATCTATTGACACACCAATAATAAGAACGAGAAACAATGTCGTCAAAAATCATGGACCGTCTCGGAGGAGTCGCGTCAAAGATGAGATGATTCCTAAACGCCCAAATATGCCACCAAGCAACGTAACAAACTCCTTCCAACATCAATTTGACCTTAGACGACAGCCGGATAGCCGAAAACCAATCATTCCAATCTTCAAACGACATCAAGACTTGCCAATCAAGCTCCCACCAACGACATATCTTACGAAAAGTGAGCCCGACCAAATCACACCTGAATAAAACGTGAGCAATATCTTCGGTAACCAAACCACACACCGGACAAAGATCAGAATCCATAACAACGCCTCTACGCACAAGATTACTTCTAGTCGGGAGACGATCGAGACGAGCCCGCCAAGCAAAGATATTAATCTTAATCGGAATAAATTTCACCCATCTAGTAGAAACATCAAAAGAAGGAAGCAAGATGTTGTCTAATAAAGAACGAACCTCTTTGACACGAAAAGCCCCATCACCAGAAAGATCACAAATCCATCTATCTTTGGAGGGAGATAAAATGACAGGGTCTAAAATCGCACATAACTCATCCCATTGCTGTCGCTCAGCACCATCACGAACCGGCCTACGAAGGGAGGTTTCAACAGAAAAAAATCTTAGCTTAGCCTCCACCGTAGAATCTTTATTTGTCTCTAAAGCGAAGATACGAGGGAACATGGTACGAAGAGGCTGATCAGAAGTCCAAGGATCGTACCAAAACCGAGAGCAACTCCCATCACCAATTTGTTTCTTACAATGGGAAACAAAGTTAAAACCTTTAGGAATTAAGGCATACATTTCACGTAAAATAGAGCACCAAAGAGAGGGAAATTGAACCGAATGAGAATCAAAAGAGGACCCATATAAGGCTTGAATAACGCGATACCATAAAGACCCATCTTGGGATATGAAACGCCACACCCATTTCAAAAGCAAAGCCCGGTTCAACGCATAAAAACTGGACACTCCGAGCCCACCATTTTTCTTAGACGCTAAAACCTTCTCCCAAGCCACCCAAGAAATTTTGCTATCCGATTGATCTGCTCCCTTAAAGAAGTTACTACGGATCGTTTCCATTTCCTTCAAAATACCTTTTGGAACTTTAAAGATGGACAAATTGTAAAGAGGGGAAGCTCCAAGAACCGACTTCAAAAGGGTCAACCTACCTCCAATAGAGAGCGTTTTAACTTTCCACTTGGACAACCGCTGATGTAACTTATGAACGGTATCGGACCAAGCAGAAAGCCGAGACATACAGTCACCCACCATCACACCAAGATACCGAAAAGGAGCTTGCATAACCGAACATCCAATAAGCGAAGCAGCCTGGCTGATTTGATTCCGATGCACACCAACCCCCATAATTTGGCTCTTTTGGATGTTTATTTTCAACCCTGACGCAAGGAAAAAGCATCTAAGGATCTTAACAATATTTCCCATGTTAGAATCAGACCATTCCCCGATGAAAATAGCGTCGTCAGCATAGAAAAGATGAGAAACAACCATCGACTCATTAATCTGAATCCCTTTGAAGACGCCATCACTTAGAGCCTTAGAGAATGAAATGTGTAAGGATTCCATAATGAGAATAAATAAATAGGGCGCCAAAGGATCACCTTGTTTCAAGCCACAAAAGAAAGGAAATTCCGAAGAAGGACTACCATTAACCAAGACCGAGGCCATAGAAGAGCTAAAAGTACCTCGAATCCACTTACACCAATTAGGACCGAAACCAAAAGCATGTAAAACGTCCAACAGATAATCCCATCTAACAGAATCGTATGCCTTAGCAAAATCAACTTTGAAAATCATGGCTTGCTTCTTTTTTCGTTTACACCAAGCGAGCAGCTCATTTAAAATGAAAGGCCCATCTAAAATTTGCCGATTAGCAACAAACGCTGATTGCGTATCAGACACAAGAACCGAGATAACTGTAGCCAAACGATTAGCAAGGATCTTCGTAACAACTTTATAAACACTCCCAATCAAGCTTATAGGTCTAAAATCTGATACAAGTATGGCATCCGTAACTTTTGGAATCAAAGCAATGAAAGAAGCATTACTTCCCATCGGGAAGGTACCGCTTTCAAAAAAACAATCGACCGCCGAGCAAAAATCAGGACCAATAAAATTCCAATATCTCCTAAAGAATTCAAAAGTATATCCATCTGGACCAGGAGACTTATTCACTCCACAATCCCAAACAGCACGACGAATTTCATCATTGGAAATACAACGATCCAAATCCTCAACTTGATCATTAGAAAGGCGATTAGGAAATTACGTATTGTTTCTCTATAAGCAGGCGATATGCTTATTTTGTAAATACCTTTGGCTACACGCAATAATCCACGCGAAATAAATAAGTAATACGGAGTAATTAAACATAAAAACATGACGATTTAATGAGTAATCAGTGTGTCACACATAAGAGTATGTCACACTCGTATAGATGTACTTATTTGGTCGAAACCTACATTGGATAAAGCTTTAAAAATCATTTATATAATAAAATAATTACATCATTCGAAAGTAATTTCGTCAAAACAATTTTATTGAATTTTTTTTTGACCAATCAGGTTACTATGGGTGAGCATGAAGAAGTTTGGGTGGTTTTTAGCTAAAACAAACTCCGAACCAAAAGTTCGATTTTAAGTTTTTTAAAACCAAACCTCGCACCAAAAGTTCAGTTCGGTTTAGTTTTTTTGGTTTTTAGTTTTTTGGTTTTCGGTTTTATCATTAGACGGTCATCTTTTCTATAAGTTTGACATCACTTTTACAAACAGTTACTGCATAAATTAAAGGTATTTAAAAGATAAAGATTTGTCAAAAAGGTAAATACGATCATGAATTGTATAAAAGTCGTCTCATGGTTTTTTGTGGCCTAAAGCAAAAATATGAAAGGAGACATTTACGACAATAATTTTAACTGTTAACTTAACTAATTTAAGGGACTGGTCAGTAACTAATTATATCACAAATTTTAGTATCCAAAATTTGTTATGACAGTTTTATGTTAGACCATTATTTTAGCCATGTTTTTTAAATTCAGATATCCAAAATTTCAGATAAAAGTTTATATATACGGATATCCAAATATCTATAATTTTTGAAAAACTTTTATATGTTTCAAAACTGACATTACATAAAACCCAACTTTTTTAATAAATTCTTATCAATTTTTCGGATATCCGAATATGGATATTTTTTGAACACCCACAACCTAGATCAAAAAATCCTAGAAAATAAGTTGAATATTTTGTTGAAAAATAATAAGATTACTTAATATGTATATAAAGATGAGATTTCATAATTAATATCGTTTAGGGCACATAAGAATAGGCTCGGATGTTGTAGTGGGCAGTAAGGGCGACGGCCCACGACAGCAAGTACGTGGGAGGATAAGTTTCAGGTTTAGTTAGTGCTTGTTTACTCATTTAAGTGGTTTTGTATAAACCTCTTAATTAGCCTTTTATTGAGGGGAATGAAGCTTTAATGCTTCTCCCAATTAATATGCATTAAGAGTTTGAGCTCACATTTCTTCCCGATAGTGTAATAGTATATATAGTTATACTAAGTCTCTACCCGGCTGATGGCTGATTTTCTCAATACTTGATTAAAATCATACAATATGTTTAAGATTGAATATACAATAATTAGAGAGAATTACATAAATCATCCTTGTGGTTTGCCGGATCTAACAGATTTGGTCCTTGTGCTTTTTTTCATCGGGTTTCGTCCTTATGGTTTTGATCCATTGCGGGTTTGGTCCTTTAACCAACATTTCCTTAGTTTGACCAATGGATCAAACCCGCAATGGATCACAACCACAAGGGACAAAACCCGCAATGAATCAAAACCACAAAGACCAAACCCGATAAAAAAAGCACATGGACCAAATCTGTTAGATCCGGCAAATCACAAGGACGATTTATGTAATTCTCTCCAATAATTATAGCATAATGCACACACTTTGCAGTGGATGGATAAAATACAAGGAGTCATAAAAGAACAACGTGATGTTTCAGTTATGTATTTAATCATATCTTTGTTGAACTTAACCCGAGTTACCGTTTAGACCTGATAGTAAACGTCCATGAAATAATAAAAGCAAATGAACCTCAAGACTTGTGTATCTTGCTTCATGCTATGAACTAACAACTAAACACCAATAAAAAAGTAAAGTCACATAACTGAATTACATTAATAGGAACAACATCGAGAAACATGTTGCATATGTGGCTCACTTATGATGATATGTGGTTGGTTCTCTTTTTGGTAAGGAATAAGATATGATTATGTTTTATGTTAAGAAATCAATTAGAAAGACCGTTAGCATAATCCTCCTCTACTCGAATAATGAGTGTCTACTTTCATAATGCACAAAGTTTTAAGAAATTCCACAAACTTCACTCTTAACCAATTAAATATCAAAATTTGCCAACTAAAGTTTATTTTCACAGTTGAAATATAAAGTAAACACCTATTATAAGATCATAAAATAGCAATATGAACACTCAATATAGAATAAATAGAGTAATACTAAAGAATAATATAACATCATCTTCTAATAATACATTCAAATTTCAGGAAAAAGAAGATTAATATCTAATATCTTTCTGCAAGAAATGAAATACATTGTAAGTAATTTTTGAATGAGGTTCTAGAGTTTTAGTGATCACTGTTAACACTCACAATGGGTCTTCTATTAACCGCGCAAATAAACTATTATTAACATCAATTTAATACATAACTCAAGTTGCACCAAATAACATAATGAATATTTTCTCATATCATTAGGCTTTTAGTGTAACATGTGTATATTAAAGCCAAGAAAAAGGAGACAAACATAAAACTTCTAATATGTCCATAAAGGACTTCAAAATTCATACGTACATAAGTGTGGAGCGGGTTATATAGTCAGTACAACAAAGATACTCGACAAAGATCATCACCTTTCTCCTTTGAACAATTAGTTTGAAAACAAAGCATAGTCTCCCACAAGATAAGATTAAATAAGAAGAAATTTAAAATGAGAAGGACGAGAAGAAACAACAACCACACATTTCAGATACACATACAAAAATAAATGCATTTTTTTAAATTCTCTTTTCTTTTTAAAATATGAAGCTAAGATCCGTCTTATTCTTCTCATTTTTGTTTTTTCTTCTCCCCTCATCTCTTCTAAATTTCCCATTTCAATTTTACTATATGGATTGGAGTTGCCAACTCTAGTTTCTATGTATGTTGCTTATGCGTCTATGTGTCCGTTTGCATATGCTTTGCCAAGAAAAAAAAATCACTTTTAAGGATAGCCGGTTTTCTTAGAGGAATTGGATTGAAAATACTGAAGGAGGTGATGGAGTACTGTAGAGGCATGTCATATACTATGTCTCTCAACAATATTGTCTACTAATTCAAAATTCTGATGATTTTTTTGAATAAGCTATATGACACGGATGGATATATTTATCTAACTTATTAGTCTCTTCAACCCAGCTGCAAAAATTTGGTGCATCGTGATGCAAATGTGAATATTTGAGTCCACAAAAATCGGTGTATCGGCATCCGGATGTAATGCGAATGTGAATATTTAGGTCCACAAACAATCTTTCAACCAATTAGCAACTAATCCCACAAATGTTGGACCACATAATATAATGCCACTGTGTGGCTTGGAGGTGATGTTGAGAAGTGTTTCTTGTTATTAGCTCATTATTCGATTGAGTAAAACTTGGTGCAAGTATCTTGGAGCTTCAATGCCCATGTAGCTGAATCTTGGTGTGCATTCTCATGTATTTATTAAGGGGTTGTGTTTTAAATTAGTTTGCCCTTGGTTTCTTTTGCTACATTGTTTGAGAAAGTTTGAGCGGATGGGCCCGTTATGTTAAGACACTTTGTGTCAACTATATTGCAACATTTTATATTCTAGAAAAACAAAAAAAATACAATTGAGTTGCTTGAATACTTGAACTTAAAACTTGCACATGGACTTATCAGAATCTCATTAATTGACTTGTTTCCAGGTTTGTCATTTGAGTAAGACCATACATCTTTTAGCTAGCTTACAAGTCAATTAATGAGATTCTGATAAGTCCATGTGCAGGTTTGTCATTTGAGTAAGACCATACATCTTTTAGCTAGCTTACAATGTTCATGACAACAAAAAGGGCTAACCTTGTTTAACGTTGTATCAAACTTCTGATACTAATTAAAGAATCAGATTATAAACAAATAAAAAGCATCATGGCATGGGAAAAAAGAAATTCTATTAGGAACAATATCTCCCAAATTTTAGATCATAATTTAGTTTATTTATTAGTTAATGTTTTGAACAATATTTCACAAATTAACTATTTAAAAGAAATCCCACACAAATGTGTTTGCAGGTTAATCCCACCCGGATTTTAGTGACCCATTTGACCCATTACCTCCGGCTTAATTCGAGAATTTAGAGATAAAAAACAAAATTCAATGTACATAAAGTGAAGTGAAAGTGGTCTTGGTTTCACTGTAGTATGAGCTGAGGTGTTTTGTGCTGTAGAAGCATTGCGGACTGGTTATTGTAAGGATGGTGGTGATACGGACGGCGAACTTGGAGTTGGCAATGTAGGAGGCTTCGAAATCTCATATCTGAGTGTGTATACAGAGAATTATTACTACTACATATTGAACAAAAGGATTAGCATAAGGACAATACAAAAAGCGCTGACTGCATAATAAAAAGGATAATATTGATAATATTGGTTTTTGGATTGGTTACCATTGCAAGTAATAACGAATAACCAAAGATAACCTTTGTCAAACGCTAAGAAGAAAGTCAACATAATCATGAGTAATCTACAAGCAGCTACCATGTCATCACTATAATTTGTTTGCACTTTGCAGCTTAAATTGCCTTAGATTTAATTTTTTGATGGTTGAATACCTTAAATAAAAAATAATGATGCTTTGATGTTGTTTTCAGGCCTTAAAAATGTTAGGTATTTGAAATAAAAATTGACTAATATTTGAGCGACAACTTATGACTCCTGCATTGAGAAAAAAATCGGTGTGCAAACGTCTCATCCAACATGAGAAGCTGAACTAATCACAATTAATAAACTACAAATATAAAACAGGGTGTAGTCATGATTACGCTGTGAAAACCTATATGAACGATTTATAAACAACTATAAAGGGAAATACTAAACTTACATGAAACTATGAAAGTTCTTCATTTACGCACGTTCAGAAGTCAATATATACAAACCTTTCAGATGTTTAGAAACATTTATGCTTCCTAAATCATAAAAAAAGAGTCAAAGCTTACCAACAGTTGTATTAACCCATTGATCACGTTCACATAGTACATTACGTTGCCTCTGGTGGGTCTTATTGTCATTAAAAGAACCAAGTCGGCATCAGCAACACTTGCTCGGTAAAAATACAAGGAAATGGAGAGTTTTAGTCATTTGAACCATAAAGAAATTTGTTTAAACCTTATAGAAACACAAGGACAAAGATCCAACTCCTACATAGTTGCGATGAAGTTGAAATCTACCTTCTGATCCACAACCCAAGATCTTAGACGTTCAACAATCCAAGATCTTCTAAGCTAATATACGGTCTGCCCTAAGGCCTAATTTCGCATAATCTATGAAAAAGATCGATTACTAACATGACCATCCTTTTGAAGTCAATACTTCACATGAGGGGAATTATGGTAAAATATATAAGTATGGTTGCTTTCTTTCATAAAAAAAATCAGAAGAAGAAAAATAGCTTCATCTTTATTTTGTTCACAAAACTTATTGCCTCTTTAAACTCCAAATTTTGTTTTTACTGTTACCTTGTCGTCCTTGGGGAAGAAAGGGTTGAACCCAAAAATGTAACTATTGTTAACTTTTAACAATTCTTTCACCCTTATAATGACAGCAGCGTTATCTATTTCTAGTTCTAGAGATGGGCAAAAAAACCGGGTTCCAAAACTCGTTGCGGTTGAACCAGACAACCGAACCGTCAAGCCCCGGTTTTATGACCAAACCGTTTTCGTGTTTTTTTTGGCCAAACCGGCGGTTTTGGAAACGGGTGTTGGCTTTCCACAGGAAATACCCGGTATTTGACCACGCGATTTTTTGAAATCCGTTTTCACAAAACCGTTTGGAACCGAAACCCGAATTTGGTTCAAGTGTAAAAATCATACGCAATATTAAATATTGTATTTAAAAAGTCGCAAGTTATACCACAAACTCAGCATATGTTTTTTTTTTAATGTTAAGGACATGTCATTCTAAAAAAAAGAGAATTAGAATGATATTTTAAATATATTTAGTTGCATTATCTATTTGTGTTTCAGTCATATGTGAAACTCAATAATACAGATGTTGAGTCTTTGAACGAATAAATCTAGTTCCATTGTATAAATTGGCAGTTTGATCAATGCTACGAAGTAACATAAATGAAGCGGCAACCGATAAAAACTCAAGAATTAAACACAAAAATATCAACTAAAATGCATGCAACAACCCTAAAAAAGAGCTGCAAATGAGAGCCAACACTCACTACAAATATAAGGCAATCCAACCTCTATAATTACCAGAAAAAAAAAAAAAAACGCGGACCAAACCCGGTTTACCTGTTAACCGGTAACCAGAACCCGGTTTAAACCGGCAAACCGTTTTCACCGTCAACCCGGTAAAGAAACCGTTCAAAAAACCGGTTTGGGTTTATGGCAAAACGTTTTTTTCCTCCTAGCTTGAGCCGAAGAACAGTGTTCCTGTTTGACCCAAACCGAACCGATCCGGTTAACCGGTTTTCTCGACGGAGATCTACATAAAAAAAAAGTTACATAATAAGTGTCAACAATTTGTACATTGCCACCTAGTATCTAACGTTATGTAACACTCATAGGGTGACAACCCCTTTCTAATCTAAATTCTAGAAGGGTAGGCAAAAATTAGAGCTGTGGCAAAAAAAAAACCGATCCATCTAGAGATGGGCAAAAAAACCGGTTCCCAAACCGGGTTCCGGGTCGAAACCGAAAACCGAACCGGTCAACCCCGGTTTTGACCAAACCGGTTCCGGTTTTTGGCCAAACCGGCGGTTTGGAACCGGTTTGGCTTTCCACCGAAAAACCCGGTTTGACCACCGGTTTTTCGAACCGGTTTGGACCCGAACCGATTTTGTGAGGACAATTGAGGACCCGGGAATCACCCTTTTTCTGATTTTCTTATCCTATCTATCTTATCTTGAGACAATGGAGGACCCGGGAATCACCCCTTTTCTCATTTTCTTATCCTATCTATGATTTTCTTGTGCTATAAATAAGGGTGTTATATTACATTGTAAATCACAACTTACATTACATACAATCCTTCTTAAGCAAATTCAAAAACCTATCCACCTCAATGGCAAGTGAATCCGCCTCAACTACCACCGGTGCTGGTTCAACAAGTGCACTGACAATTCGTGAAATCATACCAACCAATCGAACCCCCGAAGTTTGGAAAGACTTCAACATGTGCATTATGACCAACGGTCAGAAAAAAGCTCAATGCAAGTATTGCTTTCATTTCTTCTCGGAGGGTTCCAACACGACGTTGAAGAATCATATAACTCATCCGCATTGTGAAGTATTAAAGGCGCAGCAGAATCAGAATCCGGAAGCGGGGCAAACGTCGATGGGGCGAGATGGGCAAATTTTCATGTACAATCCGGATTATCTTCGTGAACAATTCGCGGGTTTGGTGATTCAAAGAGGGTTACCATTCAACCACTTTGACCACGAGCAGACAACGAGGGTGTTCCAGAACACTATGCAACCAAGATACACTCATGTAAGTCGTTCTACTCTCAAACGTGATGCAATGAAATTATGGGTAGCGGCTAAACAAGCAACAATTGATGGTTTTGCTAACTTAAATACTAGGGTCAACCTAACAACGGATGTATGGTCCGCTCCTCATAATTTGCCCGGTTCTTACATGTGTGTTACCGCACATTGGATTGAACCTAGTACTTGGCAAATGATGAAGCGGGTCATTTCATTCGAAGAATTTCCGTCTCCTCACACGGGTACAAACTTGAAGTATATGTTGGAAAAAGTCTTTGTCATTTATGGTTTGCAAGAAAAAATTATGTCAATTACTTTGGATAATGCTAGCAACAACACAAGCGCCATGGAAAAACTAATATTAAAATACAACCCACCAATGGCGGGTAGGTTTTATCATAGTCGTTGTGTTGCACACATCATTAACTTGGTTGTGCAAGCTGGTTTAAAGGTCCCCATAATTAATCAAATGAAAGAGTCTTTCAAACAAATGTTAAAAGATGTTTTTAAATCTGGTGATAAAATCCGAAAACGCTATATTAGAATCTGTAGGGATGCAGATAAACCTTGTTATTCACCAAATTGGGACGTTGATACACGATGGAACTCCACTTTTGAAATGTTCGAAAGTGGTTTGAAACAGAAAACCACGTTGGCGTATTTTCATGACATTTTGGTCAATAAGAATGGTAGAAGGTTTAAAAAATTTCCGGTGGAATATTGGGTTATGATTGAAAATGTAAACCCATTACTAATGAAGAGTTTTTCAAAATGCTACGGTTATTTTGTCGGGGTTTTACTACCCAACATCTTCCATTGGGTACAATCAACAGATTTTTTCATAGTTGCAAATTATCTGAATTTAGAACTTGAGGGGGGGTTTGTTGTTATGTTGTTAAAACCAATGAAGAAAAAACTTAGGAAGTATTTTTAAACATGCCACCGATAATTACATGTTCAGATCCCGCTTTAATAATCCATGTTTAATGTATCCGATAGACTACTTATCGAGACTATAAGTAGGGGACTTGGAGTTTCAAGATGGAAGGTTTTGCAACTAGGTCATTGGATATTGGTTTCACGAACTTTTTCAAGTTTGTTATAATATTAAATATACACATATGGTACTAACCATACTCAATCAACAAGTGGTGGGGTTTCTTCATCGGTGGTGAGTCGTGGATCTTATGCTCGTTGTGCTACAATCGTTTAAAAGGACATACAAAAAAAGGCAAGGAATGATCCTTAATGTCCTCGAGTATGAGCATATCTCAAAGCGGATTTGTCTCACATCTACACCCAAGGACTTTGCAAACATTTGATGTAATTGGATTTGGAAAGCAAAGTAAAATCAGTTTCCTGTTCTAATCCCGCATGGCATGGATATATTAAGTGTCCAAGTCTTCTTCGATTAGCATCTGAATCCGCATTTACAACAATTGAGAGGGATTGAAGTACAATTACCAGAAGAAGAACAAGACTAACTCGATCTTTAGAGATGTGCATGCGCTTGAAGTGATCACTTAAGACGCTCATGAGGACGTAAACAAGACACATCTCCTCTTAAACTAACCTTAGACGTTGAAGAAGTGTCATTAATGTCCAGGTGCAACAAAATGAGCCACTCATCTTACCGATCAAGAAATTGCTTTAGATGCAAGTTGCGACGTCTCTTCAGGAAACCACGGCATGATTATATGATGATCAGCGGATCCGAAGATGACCAAAAAACGGAGATGGACATGATGGGTCTATGTCACATGGTTACTACTAGTATTGTGTTGTATTTTAAATGTTATATTTACTTTATGTTGTGTTGTATTTCCTTTATGTTTTATTTCCTTTATGTTGTATTTCGTTTATGTAATATTATGGTTGTATTAAATAAAAGTTGAAGGTTATTCAGTTTATAGTATATCACCACAAAAAATAAAAAAATAATAAAAAAATAAAAAAACGACCAAACCGGTTTTACCGGTTAACCGGAACCGAACCGGTTCCAAACCGGCAAACCGGTTTCACCTCAACCCGGTAAGAAACCGGTTCCAAACCAGTTTGGGTTTATCTCAAACCGGGTTTTCCCTCTTGTTGACCGAAACTGGTTCCTGTTTGACCCAAACCGAACCGATCTGGTTAACCGGTTTGCGCACGACTAGGCAAAATGGATTCTTACATGTTTTTTCACGAGCTCTAGTCAGTTTGAGCCAAAAACTTACTTTTCAAATCTCATAATTTTTTTGGTGAATATTTTCAAACAGTTAGAACATACAAACATGTGAGTTCAATAATCAGCAGACATTTGGAATCTACAAAATACCAAATTAGCTCACTCATAATATCAAGACACCGCACAACAACATTGTTGTTCAGAAATGGCAACATGGACATGTCGGGTGGGTTAAAAATGTGATTTAAAACACTCAGAATATGTATTTTTTCTGGTCAAAGTTACTTTGCTCACCCTTACCTTTTAAACATTTTTTAGAATAAACTATAGAGGTATGGTTATAAATGAATGTGTAGAAATTGATACACTTGGTAATTATCTACGACATGACCACAAGGTTCTGTTGCGCTATGTCCTTGCAATCCAAACAACAGTAAACTGCAAAACCGAAACACGCATATAAAATTGTATTAGTTGTCAAAAAGATCGAAGTAGTTGTTTTCTATTTTATTTTAGTAAATTACACCTAGTGATAAGATCTTGAATAATTCATCTGCGAGTTTATGGTTAAATGTGAGTGAAAAAAGAAAAAGGATGTGGTGGCCAACTTGAGAGACATTAGAAAAGATAATGAAGGCCATTTTTTCGTGTAAAGGTATTTATTTTTATGACAAGCATTACCAACAATAACATAAAGGTATTGATGCACAAATAGCCGCTCTTTAACAGTCAATTCATAACTGATTACAAACTAAATGGATCATAAGTTTCCAATTCGTGATGAAGTTTGGGTGTTGGCAATCAAGCTGCAAACCTTCAATTCTAGAAATCTGATGGGAACTTTGTGGTCACTCTTGTGGATGATCTGGTGTCTTACGAAAACTAACTCTTTCATTAGATCAGATGTCTCTCGTTTTGGGTTAATTTGTAAGGGAAAGCAAAGTCTGTTGTGATGTAAAAACAAAGGCTTTTAATTATGGTGTCCACCAATGATCCCTGTACCAGATTCAACTATTTTAGCACCTACATACTAAAATTAAAGATTGAGGTAAATAAATCTCGACAAAAGCTATCTATATCTTCCTTCTTTATTAGTGTAGCCATGTACATGATACTTATTTTTAATGGTAAATGTAAGTGTTAAGTCACTGTGTTTGCACGCCCTTTGTTTTTAAATGCATCATATTCACACAAGTATCAATTCAAACATTGCAGTCATCTATGCCTGGTTAGATACTAATCTATCCTATGAAACTTACAACAAAACATTTATTTACATATAATATGTCTAAAACAATAAAAAAGAGCAAAAAAACGTATCTTGCATACTAAAATAACAGAGACAATAGCTTCTAATAATAGTGACAATGGGAAAATTGGTTTCTTGATATATTGCCCCAATATCAAAATATTATAACTTATGGTTTTTGGCTTTAAATAGCCACGTACTTTCTCAAATGTACCCATATGGTACGTGTACTAAATTTATTGCCCATATCATACACGGACTTTGCATTTCGTGTCAATATGGTACGTAAACTGAATTTTCCACCTGTTTAACAGGCTAAACGCTTACGTGGCATACACTATTCATCATATGGATAAAAACATGTAGAAATATCGTGTAATTATATATTGAAACAATAATGAAGCGTTTAGTTAAACACAAATCTATATATTCAAACAATAATGAACCTGTAGAAATATCGTGTAATTATATATTCAAACAATAATGAAGCGTTTAGTTAACAATAATGAAGCATATTAATATACATTGTCATCAGCTCTATATCATTGTTCTTCCCTTTATTAAAATCACATACGATGCAAAAGTTACCAACTCATCCAAAAATGAGAAATACGCCATCTGTGGACCACTAACCACATCATTGAATTCGTTTTAGGTATACAAATTTAAGTAGCATGCATATCCTAGACAAGCTGAGAAAACCCCACACCATGCTGACCACATTATTTAATTTAAGTTTTGTGAAATTCATCATTCATGGTATGGATGATAGTGAACTTAACTATACAAGCTAAAAAGACGTATAAGAACGTTGCAAGTTAAAGTCCATTTTTAAAGACTCATAGTTTATTGGAATAACATAACTAAACTTTCTTAAACCAATGAGAAAACATAATCACACTTTAGTTCTTATAAAGTTACATGTATTTTCACAATGTGATTTAAATCTTGTGACTGCAACAAAGTTATAAATTAGTTTTTTAATAAATCAACATCTCCCAAACATCCAAACATCCTGTTATTGTCATTACAACTTGAAAGCCCTACAACCTGATTTATTACAACTAATTACATGTTTATGTTTATTAATTATCACATCACGAGCTTCAAGACACACAATAACACATTAACTATTTGGTTCAAACCCGAACGAACAAACACATTCATCATGTTGCAATAAAGTCAATACATGCGGATAAACTCCTTCCCATCCAATTAGACCAAAATTTGATTGATAAAATGAACAGATAAAAGAGTTAAAGAAAATAAGGTTGTGATTACCTTATTCAGAGAATAAACTACCTCTATCATTTCCGCTGAGCGTTTTCGGCGTACTGCAACCACCGAAATATGCATACAACATATCATAACCAAGTGATCTTCCTTCATCCTTACCAAAAATGTTAACACAATGGTGATATAACATTAATGTGTCAAGCCACAAATTTCAAATTGAAAGTAATCATACATCCCCTTAAACATCTCCGTACTAATCTTCTAATAAACAATTATCAATATGGGTAAACATATCCGTATTAATCTTTCTAATAAACAATTGTCAATATGGGTGATTGTTTTTCCTTTGCTTTATGTTGACAAAAGTAACCGATTATGTTGAAAGTTATTAGAAACTGATCTAATTAAGGAGTCAACTAATACTATTGTTCACTTTCACTTTCACTGTCTGACTTGGACTTTTGAAACCCAAGTAACTGGTTATGCATCAGTTATAAAGTAAATTGTGACATCATAGGTGGCCATTTCTAACCATCAACTTATAAAAGATTCGGTCTCTATTTTTTTTATCTCAACTGTGTCTTATTGTATCAAGACATTAAAAAAATGGCTCAAATATTTTGAGCGTAGCTCAAAGACTACTTTTATATAAACGTAATTTCTTAAATCATTTTATTCAATTAATATTTTTGTGTTCTTATTTCTTTATAACACATCTCTATATACTGAACAAAAAGGAAACCTAAAAGATCTGACCAAGAGTCCTCAGCCCCTTAGCTCTTGCACGTAGATCCTCACTTTTCACAGTAGCATTTTGAAGAACCTGAAAGACAAAAATGTATGTAAGTACCATATACATATTAAATAGTCGGGAAAAGAAACGGGTTTAAGGACACAACCACCTGACACGCACGAAAAGTGTGGCTTCAATATCAACCACGTTGAGGTTCCAAAGAGAACGAATCATTAATTTCTTGTTACCATTCATGTATTCTTCAAGCTCCTCTTCTGTGTATTTCCCTTCTGCACTTAGCTGCTTTTTAATGTCCTCTTGAAGTTGAATACACTCAGACATGAATCCTTTTTAGTCAGGACAAAATATTTAAACGTGTATTACAAAGCTGATGATAACAAATGTAGATGCTACGTGTTGATGTTGTAACTTGGGACTTAATAAAATGTCCTTTATTCCTAAACCACTCAACAATAAATGGCCAAATAAATAGCCTTCTTTCCGAGCTCTTTTGCGGCTTATCGTGCATATATATACCTGACAAAAAACCACAACAACAAAAAACCAAAGCAATTAATCAGAATAACATATTCAATTTCATGGTGATTATGGGCATAAAAGTGATTTATATTTACCCATAGCCTTGAAAGTTGCAATTAAAGAAAGAATGTGAGCTAAAATTAATTAATGTCAACTCAACTCGAAGGGATGAACTAAAGAATGTGACCTAACTTTTTGAACTCCAAACTTAATCAGTTTATGGTCAGTCCGACTCGACCTATTTTGACCTGTTACCCAATCCAGTCCAGCAACTGCTAACCTCAAATAGGAAAGACGTGTCTTACCTGCAGACCAGCTATAGCCACAAATGCTAGTGTGATCTCTTTGTTTCTAAAAACCTCCTGGTATCTAACAGAACTCATGCTTATGCGTTTTTCCTCTAGTGAAACAGAAAGCTGATCAAGTTCATCCTTTAACCGATAGGGGTCGTAAATTTTTGACAGAATTGCAATCGCCTCAGAACTACTTCTCTACATAAAAGAATAATGCAATTTAGAAAAATACATTTACATACATACATAGAATTTTTTTTGACATAATTCCAATCGCCTCAGAACTACTTCTCTACACAAAGTACTGATTTCTGGGATCAAAACTACGACTATTCAAATACAAATGAACTAAATACTTATCTGCCTATTTTAATGTTCAATCTGCATATCCGGAGTTGCTTACTCAACCTACTAATCTAATCTAATCGAATACTTGGTGCTCAAAGACATAGCTTCCAAAAAGAACAAATAAAAGCATCACATACACAACCAAATGAATTCATGGTTTTGCGATAATTAAACAACATTTTTGTGACATATAATCCTTTTAGGCATATCATCAAACAATTGGCAACCTATTTTCTCATTTATATATTTAGAGGGAGATAGGTGAAGATCAATATCTTTACAGATGAAAGTATCACTTTGATGGGAACTTGAAGGTGAAATCATCACATACACTTCCCTAAAACATATATTAATCAAAATTCAATCCAATTCCAAATTCATTTAGAGTTTAAAAGATTGGAAGCCTTACCTTTATAAACAGAGATAATCCAATCCAACTCTCCCACTACCGATACAATTATTTCATGAACAAAGATAATTAATTTATTCATCGTAAACATTGTAAGAAGATTAAAAACAATAATTACCTTCTATGACGATGTGATGATGAATTGCAGAGATGATGGATTGACAAAAAAGGGATCCCATCTATAACCTTTTTGATGTAGAATTGAAGATTATGAGAATGTTTTATAGCTTATGATTGTTTGATTGTTTTGGGATTATATTATATATATATCCTCATTTACCATTACATATAATGCCAAAAAAAGTAACGGGATACTGTTCATCGATGAACAGTGTAGCCCACATCGGCTAGACCCGATGGTCACTGTTCATCGGCCCAAAAAAAAATTTTTTGTTGGTAAATTTTTTTTTATACCGGTGGTTACTGTTCGTTGGCCGAAAAAAAAAGACTTTATACTCCTCTTCTTTCGTCAAAAATAAGAAGAAAAAAAAATTACTTTTACGACATTCTATCGGCCTGGGCAAAAAAGAAAATATATATATATCCCCTTTATTGAAAAAAAAAATTTTTTTTCGGCGATGCGTTAGGCGGGGCTAATTTTTAATATTTTCTTTTTTTTGTATGATTCAGGGAAAAAAATTTACGTTGGGACGGGCTAAATTTTTTCCCGAATATTTTCTTTTTTTTTGGGACCGTTTTTGTAATTTTTTTACGGGAAATTTTTGTGAAAGAAAATCCGTAAATAGTTAAAGGTGAGAGTCCGTTATTTTGTATATTTTTTTTACTTTGGGCCAGATTTTAGTCCCTGCTTATTTTTTGGATTTTTTTTTTGGCTAATTTTTTTCCCAGATATTTCTTTTTTATTTTTGTACGATGCGGGAATGTTTTTTATTTTGCGTTGGGAAACACGGGTTTAATTTTTTCCCGAATATTTTTTTTTTGGACGGTTCGATATCTTTTTTTTTTGGGCCGATGAAATGTAACAAAGTTGTGGAACAATAAAAAATTGACCGTGTTTTATTTTAAATTTTTTTATGGGATTTTATGTGTAAGAACATCGCAATAGTTAAAAAAGTTTTGAGGTACCTTTTGTATTTTTTTTTACTTTGGGGCCAGATTTCAGGCTAAATTTGGGCTAGTTTTTTTTTTTTACTTGGGCCACATTTTATGCGAATTTTAGGCTAGTTTGTCGACAAAATTGTATATTAGTAAAAATTTTTTATATGGCTTATGTGATTGGAGCCTCATGTTTAAAGTGTTTGTTTTTTTGCTATATGGGTTTTTTTTTAATATAATGGGTGTACGTTAGTCACCAAATCGATTATTTTAAAGTTATAGGTATCGAAGATGTTTCATTTAAATGACAATATATTAAAAATGCAGTAATTAAAATGGTACAAATTTTTGATTACAAGCTTTTTACTCAAACAAAATTCGACCGTAATAAATGAAATACAAGAGCCACTATTTATACTAAAATAACTAGGGGCCCGTTTGGTTAACGGGGATAACATGCGCTTTAGATTTAAAAGTGAAAATATCATGTTTGGTATGCAATTGTGGGACCCAAGGATTGGGTTAAATGCTAAAAATTATTCATCCACAAATCCAAGGCTAAGGGCCAGGTTTATAAAATTTATTCAGACATATTTTGTCTACTCCTCAAACTAGTGGGCCCTCAATTTATATGAGTCATTCATTTTTAATTTCAAAATTTTTTATAACAATAAAATCAATTATTTATTTGTATATATTTTTTAGAATAATAATATTATATTATTTATATATTTTCTCTCTCTTACTTTTTTTTCTTTAAACTTACACCAAATTCAAATCCAAATCTAAATCCAAATCCAAATCTTAATCCTAACCCAAATCTAAATCTAAATCCAAATCCAAATCCCTTAACAAACCAAACGGGCCCTAAATATACACATGAATCATGATGAATTTCATGGAACTATATCATAATAATAACATTAAAGTAAAAAAAAAATTCACTAATGCCTCTTATTAGGTGAGTGGTGGGTCTAAACACTTTAATTCATTTTATTTCATATGCACACCAAAATATCCCTCCACCCATTAAGAGGCATTAGTGGAAAAACCACTTAATTCATATAAAAAAAGAAACAAGATGGTAGAATCAACTGAAATTAGTGTTTGATGATGAAGTCATAACATTATGGTTCGTCTATTCTCAGAGGCCCCGGTACAGTGCATTTTTTTGGCGTTTTCGCACGAAAACGCCACGCGAAAACGCCAACACCACAACAGAGTTGGTGTTTTCGTGCCTCGCGCCGGTACAACCAGCCCAAATGGCCGTGCGAAAACGCGAGGACCACAACAGGCTCGCGTTTTCGTGTTTTGGCATTTTCGTGCACTAAATTTTTTTTTTTTGAAATTTGAAAATGTAGTTAGAAGGTAACGGCTAGAAAAATATTTATGGCTAAAACTAGCCTTTTTTTTGTTTTTTTCTTCATTTTTTACCCATTTTCACACTATAAAAACCAAACACATCTACCACTTTATACCATACTTTCTTATAAAACTTCTATATTTTTATATCATCCCTTCCAATTATATAAAACTTAACCAAAATGAATCCCAACCAATTGATAAACAGCTACTTCAACGAGCTACAAATACCGAATACGCAATTACCTAATTCTTCCTCTTCGTCTAATCCAAATACTCCATCACCTCTAATAACAATCAAATTCCTACACGCCCCAATATACCAAACCCATTCACCAACTTCCAAGCCCCATCTCCAAACCCATTCATGAATTGTACCCCCGAGCAATTTTCTATATGGTTTTCACAAATGCAATCTTCTCAACAATTCCAACAATCACAACAATTCCAATAATCTCAACAATATCCTCAACATCCGCCACTTCCGGTTCACAAAAAGAGCAATTTACCGAGTTGATGCAAGCTCAAATAAATTTGGACCGTGAAGCGAAAAAAGAACACATGGAGCGCGAGCTAACCGCGCGTCTCGCGGTTTGCGAAATTCAAAAAAGAAACGAAGAATTGAAGATACTAACTTTCGACACTACGGTGATGAACCCGGCGGACGCGACGAAGATCGAGGCTTTGAAAGACGCGGCCCGGGCTAAATATTTTAATTTCTAAATTGTTGTCGCATTTTATTTATATGTATTTTTTTATTTAAGTTTACGTATTTTTTTATTTAAGTTTATGTATTTTTTTTATTTAAGTTTATGTAATGTTTTTTTAGTTATTAATGAAATTAGAATTTGAATTTTATATAAAAGGTTTTTTTTATATGTATAGAATGAAAAAAAAAGTGGGAAATGTTGGTGTTAACCAAGGAGCCTGTTTTTGATGTTTTCGTGATGAAAAAGTGATGATATGACACCACTTTTGCATGACGACTCGACTGTACCTGGAGCTCTTAAAATGCATATTTTAATTGAATTGTCATTCTTTAATCAGATTTATTATAGGAGTATTTTGCTGTTAAAACGTGGAGCAAAATATTTAAGTATCTCAATAAGCATAAGCTTTCTAGAAGAAGGGGGAAGGGTGTTTTTGAGACTTGAGCTCATAATAACATATATGTTAATATATCACACACATATCACGTGTAGGTTAATAGATTTTTTTTTTTGAACGACGACTTTTATTAAGAAAAACTAGCAAGGAGCTAGAAATTACAAAGAAATAAGAGACGGGTTT
>BQNB010052094.1:0-40652 GCA_026074375.1 Tanacetum coccineum
TGATTATGATTGTTGTATCCATGAAGTAATACCCCAAATTATCTTCCGCTGCTATATTGTAAAAATGGGGGTGTTACAATAACAACCTGCAATTTTCTAGTATTTTCATCAATGTAATATCTACTTACTATATTAAGTACAACCTTTTTCACGGGAATATTTTTCATTTTTATTCCATTTCATTATGTAACCTAGTTTACATTTCTAAAGTAAACAAGCTCACGCAACCTACCAATGCCAACTATATCTATGTTTATATCATGTAAACATCCTAATATGTCAATTCTATATCCTAATATCATTTTTACCAAGTACATTATCCATTTAACGTACCATTTACAACGTTATATCAAAACAAGCATTGTACGTTAACGTTTATTCCAAAAACCCTAATTTTATGTCAAAGCAAATGTACAAGCCTTCAAGCATATCACTGGTACAAAAATTGGTATTGGTCACTCCAAAAATGTTTGACAATATACATATGGTCACACGTGTTTTTTTGGGTGTTTGTCACTAAAGATCGCGCCACTGTAGGTCACATACGGTCACGTTAGGGAGTTCGCGGCTATTTCCATTGAAAAAGAGTGACCGAAACCCGAATATGTGTGACAAATTAGGCACAAGTTTTGTTTGATTAATCAATATTAGTGACCGTAAACACTTTATAGTCACACGAATGGTTTTTGAGAGTAACTATTGGTCATCCTTTGGCCACATAAATATATAATATATGCGACATTTGAGATGATTTATTCAAGTAAATGTGTATTTTGTGTGACTATTTCCCATCCCGTGGCCACATGAATATATAATAAATGTGACATTTGTGATGATTTAGTCACACAACGGGTGTTGTTTTTTTAGAGTTAGTCACATACAATTTTAAAAAAATGGCCAAAAGTCTTAATAAGTGTGACCATATGCTTTTTAAAATCAAGTAAATGTGTATTTTATGTGACTATTGTTCATCCAATGGTCACATGAATTGTATGTTTGTGTGGCCTTTTGTAATATTTAGTCACACAAAGCATGGTTTTTTTGGGATTTAGTCACATACAAGTTAACCAAAAGTGGCTAAAAGTGTTAATAAGTGTGACCATATGTTGTTTAAAGTCAAGTGAATGTGTATTTTGTGTGACTATTGTTCATCCAATGGTCACATGAATTTTAAGTTTGTGTGGCGTTTTGTAATATTTAGTCACACAAAGCATGTTTTTTTAATTTAGTCACATACAAGTTAACCAAAAGTGGCCAAAAGTGTTAATAAGTGTGACCATATGTTGTTTAAAGTCAAGTGAATATGTATTTTGTGTGACTATTCTTCATCCAATGGTCACATGAATTTTTAGTTTGTGTGGCATTTTGTAATATTTAGTCACACATCTAATTAAAAAAGAGTGTCCAATTATGCTGATAAGCGTGAAGCCGTATTATGTGGAGTGCATCTTTTAGTCACATATAACAAATCAATAATTTGTGTTATTGTGTGTATACTAGATATATATATTAATTATATTATATATTATATATATATTATATATATTATATATATATATATATATATATATATATATAACAGATCAATTAAAAACAAAAAGCAATTTCAAATTAAATAAAACTCAAATGTATATAACTGAATCAAATAAATAATTATAATGTCGTACATAATTAAATTCTCAGCTAAACACAATCTATGAACATTTCTAAGTAATTGCATAAAAGAATAGTTATTTGCTTGTTTCTTAAAAAAGATGCCAAGCTGCTACATGTCTCTCTTCTGTCAGCGGAGCTCGTCATCCTACACCACTATCAACGATCATCATCACCATGCCTACAACTACAACACAATGTACTACACAAATACGCATACCTTAAAAATAACAATCGAAGGTGCTGCAATAGCACAAACTTCTTTAACATCACTAATATACTCGAACAGTATTAACAAAGAACCAGCAGCACTAATATATAAGTAACATTAATTTCCCTTACTCCTAATAGTAGTACTAATAAAGAACCAGCAGTATTAACAAAGAACCAATAGCAGTATTAACAAAGAACCAATAGTAGTATTAACAAAGAACTAATAGCAGTATTAACAAAGAACCAGCAGCACTAATATATAAGCAGAATTAATTTCCCATAATCCCAATAGCAGTATTAACAAAGAACCAGCAACACATTATTAACTCGAACAGTATTAGCAGCATTAATTTCCCTTAATCCTAATAGCAGTATTAACAAAGAACCAGTAATGCTCTATATAAATATTTAGGCATTATAGATCAAACTTACAATATTCAATTTTGTGTGACCATTTCGATATCATGAAGCTGGAAAACAAGAGATTCGAGTCAGAAACATGGCTCTATGTAAAATAATAAAAAATGAAAAAAAACCTATTTAGACTATAATTCCACCAATTACATATTTACAAGTATTGCAGAAATGAATTAACCATTCCTGATATATGTGTAAGATAAATCTAAAAAGAGGTCTAAGTTCATACCACTATGATGCGTACACTACTAACTTTAGATAAGAAGCTCAACAACTGCGAGTTCAGAAAAATATTTGTGAGTCACAATTCTACATGAATTACAACTCATATAAATTTAACAATGATAATCTAAATTAACTGTTTACATTAGTAACATAATAAGACCAACCCAATATTCTTAAACATTACAATATGCGATATTGTTGTGGCGACGTGGTAGGTATAGATCAAACTTACAATATTCAATGTAGTCGGAACACAAAAAACCGCTTGTATATCATCATGGTTTATAATATACTTGACAACATCAGGACCTGCAGACAGATCAAGCAATTATAAAATAAAGAGTTATGTACACCAGATGGAAGGTTTATAAAAGCACACTTACACACCAAGGGTGTCATATAAAGGAACAGATACATATGAATATGCTGAACACGCATGATCTAAAACCATCCACTCTGGTCTATTTATAAAATAATGCCCAACGCATGCTCCCTGATCCAAAATTCAAGCCCAAATGATGTCGGTGTTAGAGCATGAACAAAAGAAGTAAATTGTGCAATAAACTTATCTGAGAAACTGCGTAACAAAGTAACCAGATTTGGTCTGATATCATTTCAGGTAACCAACATTAGACAAAGTTAGTTACCTGAAATAAAATTTGGACAAAAGGTTGGTTACCTTTTGTAGGAAATTAATCTTTTACAAAAACCAGAAAATTGTACTACTCACTTTTGATATCCTATGATACTGCAGACCAGATCCTATGGCAGATCAAGTAGTGGATGTCTCTCCATATGTCATCCATTTGTACTTCAGGTATAAATCAGACATAATAATTAATTTTACCCATCACAGAATGATAGTAGTATAATGTAAACTGACCATAGGTGGCAAGATGACGGGTTGGGTAGTGGGTTATAGCTGATCCATGTTGAAAAGGTATGTTTTTAGGATGGGTCAAAATGGGTAGGACCGGGTCTTGTTGACCCGCAAACACGTTTTTGTCCATTTTCTCAAAAAACTTAAAATAATCACTTGGAGACTAGTGAGACTTTCTTCTATATATACTTGATGCATTAATTGTTATTACAGAAGCCAAGAGTATTAAAATAATACCACAGTCTAAATCTCTTAATAAAAGTATTTAGGAGACTGTGCATCAAAATTACACTTCAGGACACTTTTAACCCATTCCCCTTTTAGTCTAATTTGTTTATTTGACTCATTCAAAATAACAGGAGACTTACTCTCTAACAGTCCCATCTACTCGTACATGTGAGGCCAAGTACTTGTAATCTGGGTATGTATCAACTGCATGTGTAAAAACATAAAATAGTTTGATGTAAACCCTGATGTGATAATTACTATAAGAAGTAGCAGGAAGATCAACTTATCCGATGCAAGTTTCTAATTCAAGTACAAGAACATTTGAGATGCTCACACAAAGTTGTCATGCAATGTTTCAATCTCGGTATGGTCAGGAAATCTGGTGACTATCTTCAATAGAGAACGTGCAGATCTGCCAGGAATAAAGTTTTGCAAGAGACTGGTTAAATTAACACAAAAATATATTGAAAAGTTGTTTAATTATTGACTGTGATAGAATTTAGCTAATGACCTGTATACATTTAATTTTTTGGACTTCAATTTTTCTGGGAGTACAACACTATATCTCTGATCTGTAGTATATATGACGTGCCATTAGAAAAAAATCATAATAAAATTTGATCAACCAATTGACAAAACCTCGTCTTGTAAATAATCAAGCACACAGTCTTTAGTAGCTATGCTTCTCACAGTAACTTTTTGATTGACTGTTATAACTTGGGTGGATTCACAATTGTTGAAAAAGTTTAAGTTGGCATCAGTCTCCTTTGTATGTGGTATTTCAAATTAAGCATCTAAACTGTAATTTACTACTATAATTTTTAATGAATGGGTTAATGAATTTCATCACTGAAATAACATGAATATCTTTATTGTAATAAACTAATTGTTACCTTACTCTCTAGTACTAGTTGTCTTAATAACTCGTGTCCTAATGCTATATGCCTACTTTTCCATACTGCTATAACGCCTTGCCAAATTGCAAATATTCTTTGATTATCATACTAGGACTAGGATTTAAGATGGAAGTATGTAGTAAGACATACATGCAGCATTGGTGCATGCCACTTATCTTCAACATTGCATATTATTATAATTTACCAAACCAATTTTTTATCATGTGCCCTATTTGTGGCTTTCCATTACTCGTTATAATTACTTTAACCACAGACAGTATGACATCTCATTTCGTGCATTTAGAAGCATTACATAAGCCCTTCGACATTCCTTGAATATTTAGTAACTGATTATCCTTTGTAACCAAGGTATGTAATTATGGCGACCACCAACTCAGCTCAACGAACTCAGTCAGTGGGACATACCCTTTGATAAATAGGACTCTTAAGCACTTTATAATGAAAACATATTTCCAATAACTCGTATCATACTACATCTAATACAGTCATTTCATTCTTTTGTAATGCTAACTACAAATCAATATGCAAGCAGCACTAGGTTATTAAAGCAATAAAATAGATGACTTGTACTACAATAAACGAACGCGGTCACTTATTCGCATGTAGTTTATTGAAATCTTTTACAGTCAAATCAACACCAATATAAAAACAAAATGCATCTTATAAAAGGAAGATAATTCATATACAATAAACTATTGTTCAGGCTTCCTTTAAACTGATGGGGTGTTTGGGATAGCTTATTCTTCAATACTTACTTATATAATTCAAAATAAACAAGCCAAAAAGACCGGTATGTTTGGAATAGATTATCTTCATAGTTTTATATAGTTCAAAATAAACAAACCAAAAACACACTCTAAAACTACTTACAAGTAACGAATAAGAAGTTAAATACAGTTTAGATAAACAATCCCCCCTCCCCAAAAAAAATCATAAACATACCCTTTCTTATATTAGCCACTTAACACAATCATCTCTGCAAACCAAACGCCCCCTCAATTTACTTATTAGTATATGAAGAGAGAACCCCCATGAATATAATTACAAACATACCCTTTGATACAAGATATTTAGAATTATTAATTCCAACTAATTCCACCATATGAAAACCTTACTTGTAGATCTTATAACATTTAGGAGAGTACCTTATTTATTTATAGAATAAAAACCTCTTAAATCGGCAGGACAAATGCTGGTGACTGGCATTAGCTTTTAGTTCGTTTTAAAATGTGTTTCGGGATTGTACTACATAATAAGATGGTATGTAGTAGTGGATGACAGATGAAAGAGACTGGTGATTTTGCGTTTGGGGATATTTTTTTACGGTGGAAAAATAAGTGTTTGTGTATAGATTGAAAAAATATGGAGGACAAGTAAAGTTGTGGTTTTGATTTTTGGTGGAAAAAAATTAAGCTGGGATTGTGATGAACACTATAAGGCGGTGGGTTGGGGCTTTTTGGGGGAAAATCATAAGGGATGTGTCATTTTTAGGGAAAAATAATGTGTGACAACGTTTATTGGTGGAATATATTTAGTCACAATAATGTGTGACCAAATCTCATATATTTGTCACTTTTAAATGTATATCGTGACAAATGCTTCAAACTTACTTTTTAGTTGTCACACATTTCAAATTCATATGTGGCTAAATATTCAGCAAAAAATAAGCAAGTCACTTTTTAAAAAATGTAGTGTCAAACTTGACTATATGATTTAGCCCATACAAAATTACCTTCATGTGACCTTATATGGATTTTCGGTCACACTGTTCAATTGTGTGACATTATATTTGTGTTACATATGTATATCTATAGTTGTGACTAATTGTTTCAAAAATTATGTGTATTGTCACACAGTCCAAATTATAGTGCTAAATAATCAACAAAAACTTACCAGTTAAGTCTCTTAGTCACATAAATATTCAAATGTGTTGTGACAATGAAATGAAATTCATGAAATGGTCACACAATAAATGGTTTCAAGTGTGGCTGTTATTTTATCCTGGTACATTTAGGCACATAAATATCTGTACTGTGTGGCGTTCAAAACTAACAGCATTTGTGAAGAAATCACTATATGTGTACTAGTGACTATCCTAAGGGTTAGTAATCTATCTATGCAAAAACTCAAATATAAAATAATAACTCAATTAAAATTGTCTCTCCTGGCTGCTTTTGCTTAGCGGGCCAAAAAATGATGTGTTGTTGTGTGGTTGTAATTTATGATTCAAGTTTTAAATTTATATTTTGCCGACTTAACCAAAAACAACACTTTAACGGGCAGTGTACATGGGAGTTTTATGGTAAGTAGGGTGTCGATCACTAAGAGCGAGAAACAATCTTTTAATTTATTTATATTTTGGTTATCTAATCTAAGTTAAACCTATGCTAAACCTATGTTAATCCTAAATCTAATGGATAAGGGGGGTTTTCAGCCTGAGAGACTGGCACGGGTTTTGTGGTGACTAAAACCAAGTCAAGACACACTAACACACGCAAGTAAATTAACAAAAGATAAAAGAGCACTCAAGCCAAATACACGAAAACTGTATTAGCCATCATTAATCCAATTAGAACGTTGGTTTGTTTATTTAGTGCAATGATTACTTATCTTGAGGCGACATATCATTCTTAAGACTTAGGTGTTACTTCTTCCTAAGACCTAGATACGAATAATTTTGTCACAATTAAACGTATCTGCATAAAGCATCCTTATTTGCTGATTATAATCTATCTTAGGGATTAAAGCAATGGTGATCTTGTTAAACCCTAGCTCATAGAGACTTTACCCACTTACTGCTTAATGACGATTCATACACTAGTAGTCCACTAAACAAGTCTTTATCAATTAATTAAGAACGTACTCGTTGATCCCAAAGGTCACCTGTCGGTCCAACTAAGCTCATAATTTAAAGAAAAAGATAGGTTGTTATTCGTGATCCTATTGGTCTAGATGTATAAATCACTATATGGAGAACCATCTCGGCATCTAGATTACTTGGTCTGTATCACTAGATCCAGTTGAATAATAGGTCGCATACAGAAGCACATAAACTAGTATAAACTGATAAACCTAAACAAGAATTCAACGATAAATTAAGCAATCAAGATAAACCAACCAAACATTCAGATCTTCATAATAATGGCTAATACCCGAAGGTATTAGCCTTCAAACGTCATAATTAATACAAGAGTAATGATTTAGCCATGGTAAACTAACCGAGTTAACGAATGATACCAAAAACTGAATAATTACAAGAGTATAAGAACCTACACGTTGTCTCCTATGGAATTAATTGCGTTGCTTGACCTTTTTTGCTCTTTTTCTCCTCTAAAAATCGACTTTTGTGATTTAGATATCGAGAATATGATTTAGCACACTTAAAACTCATTTTTGAGTTTTCTATTTATAGGGTCTAGAATATGGTCTATACGAAGTATCGAAAGGCTTTGATACGGTGTATCAGTAGTTTCTTGGAGTAGGGACCACGTTTGATATCTTCCAAAATTTTCACATTCTATAACATGAATACGGCGTATAGGTCTTCTCTGGATACGGCATATTGATCTTCATTCCTTCGTTTTCTTTTGTGAAGTACATGCACAGATACGCCTTATCTTCCTTGATGGATACGGCGTATTGGATGTCAGAATAGTAATCTTCAAAATGTCTTCGTTTAAGCTCCAGAATGCGTGCCTTTTGGTTAATCTTCACCAAGTACTCCATAATTACTGCAATTCTCAAATACAAACGATTAATTAACAATTTTTTGCAATAATTATATAAAATAAGTTAATTACATGGGATAAATGATGATATAAAAGTGATGATATTTGATGTCATCTGTGACCGAGACTTTTTTTTCTATTTCTAACAATCTCCCTCTAAGGGAGGTCACTCTAATTTACAAACTCTTAATCTAAGCACTCTACAAATGTCTTCAATCTTACTTGTAGTTTGATTCCTTGGTCTTTATCTTATGATATGTGTAGTGATCTTTTGACTTTAGGCTTGAGCTTGTTCCTTTAGCTTGACTTGTATGTGATATTGAGTTTCTTAAGATCATCAGCCATATATCATCTCTTTTCATCATTTTGTAATCTTTTGCCTTTTTGTGACCTTGTGACCTTCAGACCAACATGCTCAAACCTTTCTTGATCTTGAAAGCTTTCATATCCATCTTTCTTGAAATTCTTTAACTATAACACTTCGTGACTTTAAGGAAGACGTGGAGTATCAGAGTAACGAAAGACTTTTGAAACATGTACTTGAGCTTTTATAGTGTCTTTACATATGTTGGTCGAGTATGAGCATGTGGCTATGAATCTGACTCATCTTGGACTAGTAGCTGCAACCGTCAGGAAAAACCTGCATGTTTAGGTTAGTAATAAACAACGTATATGGACGAAAGTGTCTTTGTCACTTTGTTAAATATGGTTGCAATAACCACAGTTCCCCGTTAATCAGTATAAATGCTACCCGTGATAAGGTAGAATTCAAAAGAATCTACTTGATAGGGTTTTGCAACTGCACAAGCCGTTCTCATTACCAGAGCATCTCAAAGGAGACAATACAATATGAGTAAACCAGTGAGTTACTATCTTACCTATTGAATCAAAAATTGATTTGAAAATCAATCGACGTGTCACTTGCTAAAGTGGTTTTGTAACACATTGAGAGTTTTATACATTTCAAAATTTGTCAACTATCAATTCATAGTCTGGACCGAATCAATATCCAGTGTCACAAGTTTAATCCATATAGGATCTCACATGTCACCTACCGCAAAGCTAGGATTTCATCGTCACTGTGAATACCCAAGTATCACTCTGATGTTCTGGCAATATCACAAGGATAATGCGTAAGACTCTTAAGATATTTCTTGTTTTCACAGTGTATGAAAAACAAGTATATTTGGAATAGTGTCCTAATGAGATTATGTGACGATCTCTTTACTGCTATAGACTCGATAGTGCATTTTGGTTTTAGTACTCGGAGGCTGGAGTAGACTGCCACCTTTTCAATACCAACTATCTCGGAGTGAGAAAGTTGATAGAAATGTGTTTAATTCTGTGAGAAAGGAAACAAGAGTCTTTTGAGAGACCTTGAGTGGCTAGGGAGGGTTGTGTTTTACATCACTAGGTCCATGATGTCAATTTCAATACCAGACAACAAATCTTTTTTTAATGTGAATCTATAAGTAGTAGATTAGAAATCCTATGTCTAGTGATTTTGCATCCACCAATAAGTTAAAGATCCGTACCTGCACAGGTGAGAATGGATTGAGTCTTGCTGATGCAACCATGCTCCCCGTGAAGTCCGCCGCTGATGATTTGAATTTGATGAAAAGTGGTCAAGTGAATAGCTTTGTTAGTTCAACATACTGAATGAGCAAACTAGCCGATACTATCCCACGGGTTTGATAAAAGAAAATGATGTTGCCCACGTGATATATGTGTTGATACAATGTTTGAAGATGCCATGAGGAGAGGTATCTTTGGTGGTCAGAAGTTAATATTAACTACTGGTAATTTTTGTAAATGATGTACTTCATCTTCTATACATTTAGATCATAAAAAAAATTGTAGTTCCCTTCTTTTGGATAAGTTATTAGTCCTTGAGGCAGTAGTCCTGAATAGACCATAAAGACCGCATTCAATGTTCATTATATAAATAATAGTGTGACAAATATAATATAATGATTCTTTTGTACTTTGGGTGACTCTTGATTTGTTCTACCCGTTTTCCTTATTAATTTGAGTTTTATGAAATGAAATATTGGCACCGTTTTTTTAGTACTTTGGGTGAAACACTTGAATTTGTTTCTACCTCTTTTTCATTATTAATTTGAGTTTTATGAAATGAAATATTGGCAACTGTGAATGAGTTGAATTTTGTTCTACCCTGTTTTCCTTGATCCTTGCTTATGAATTTCAAGTGATTGCTAATTCAACCCCTTTTAAGATATTAGTGTGGTTCTTGGGTATATGTGGGAACTAGTCAACCCAACGCTAATGTCGCTACTGAAGTTCTCTTAGTAAGAGAACTTTGTTAGTACCATGGCTTAAACTTGCATACCCTGAAAAGAAGAAAATTTGTAGCGCAAGAAAAAAAATGGTTTAGGTAGTGCATCTACTATATTGGAATAATTCGTTACCATTATATATGCTTTGCGTGAAACAATCATAACAGCAACCAGAGATATGAATTTTTTTTAAAAAAAAGGAATAAGACCCACTATGAATAACCAAATAAATTGATGAAACAAATAACCTAATTTATTTTACCTGAGCAGTTTCCCTTTACCCCCAAAACAAATAGATCCTAAAATAATGGGCAACCATTATGACCGTTGTCTCAAGGTCAGAACAAGAATGGTTGTAAAGATTCTATGTCGTATAAAGACGGTAAAAATACACAACTTCAACGACCAACGTTGTATAAAAAACCTTATTTCGCAACTGAACTAAAAACTTTATACTTTTTAATGGTGATAATTTATTAAGTTTTATTCCTCTTAATCAATTATCAATCATTTGTTTTGTACTTAATTCACACTATAAATATTTAACATGATTGGAATTCATTAACCAGTTACTTAATATGGTTAAATATTTACTCTTCCAATTGACATAATCTATAGAAGTGACGATTACTAAAAGCCAATGACAAACACTATTATAGGTTTCATTTGCTTTATTACCAAAAACGGTAATCTCACACGACTGAAGAATTCTTTTGTTTAGACAACACGGGAAACCATTAAATACGAACGCCAAACGATGTTTCAAAAAAGTTTTTATGAACCAAACCCGCCGTACGGACGGGTATATATATAGAAAGTATATAGTAATATTATAAAATATATATATAAAGTAATATATATGGTGCTAACTATGATGTATAAAATGATTTAGTGACAGGGATGTTCACCTTAACGATGACAGACACACATTTTTCTTAAAATTTTCTGAAACTTGTTTGTAAAAAACTTTGTCATCGGAAGGGATCGAACCCTGGTCTTATCGATAGAAACAAGCAGCCTTCCAACCCCTTTACCATGCCAGATTTTTATTTTAAATTCAAAAATAAACAATAGTATGGTTTAATAAACACAATCCTTTATCTTTTTTTTCACATCAAAGTCCTAAATCTCTGACCCTAATATCATACCAACATCAATATTCACTATTCTCTAGTACATAATATCATTCATATCCATATATTCATAACCATATTCACCTCAAACCCTAATACATTCATTTATCATCCTGAGAATTGCATGGCAACTCATGTTATATTATTTCTAGTGAGTTTTAATGCTTTTAGTTGGTTGGTTGATTTAGTAGGGCTTTTTAGTAAAAGTTTTGATTTATGTGATTGGTCATATGGTATTCTTTTCTTTGATTTAAATTATACTTTTTATTCGAGTTTATTGAATCTTGATTAGTTGATGATGGCTAGATTTTTTATTTCTTGCAAAGGCTCAAGCTTCACGAGGACTTATCTCTTGGGGTTGATTTAATCTGCTAATGTGATTACTCGATACCCATTCATTGTTATTTTTTTATTTGTTTGTGTTCTTGGTTGTTACCTATTATAACTTTTATAGTTAAGGTAATTTATAAGGTTTTCATTAAGATTAAGGATGTTTGTTGCTGTGATTCATGGGATTAAGCCACCATGATGAAGAATTCCTGTAGCAGTGAGTGTGGGTTTTGAGTAACAAGTTGAAGCGACAATGAGAAAGTCTTTAACAGGAAAAAAGCTGATTGACGGACATGAAGGTCGAATGACACATAAGATTATGTATATGTGAGTCCTTGGATCCTTAAGTTAATCGACATAGTGAAAGCTACATTTGACACCCTAAACATATACAATTCGCATAAAACACAGTGGATAAGTAATTAAATATATAAAAATATTCTCCCCGAAGTAAGTAAAAGACTTAATATGAAAGAGGGAAGCCAGTAAATGAGAAACCACATCACCACTCCGGAAGGTTTTTGACAAGGCGTCTGAGTGTTGTGCTAGCACTAGAAAGAAAATAAAAAAAAACTCCAGTTAAGAAATTAGTCCTCTATATTAGCTTAATTGTAATTGTCCCTCGGACTTAGTGTTAGTTTTTATTAGTTAGTCAAATAGTTAAGTTTTGTGTGGTTATATTTATGAAAAGTGTATCAAAACGAAATAAGCAACTAAGTAGTCCTAAAACAAAATCAGAAACACCCGTGTGAATCTTATTTGGAAACATTAAGGTTTCTTTCATTGGTTTTGAGTGATTCAGATTTGCTTTCTGGATTTGCGTAAATGAAAGATATATGTTACTGTTAGTGTTGAAATTTCTTTTTTAGTTCATCAGAAACTTATTATACGAGATACTTACATTTACGGTTGAAAATATTGCAGTTTCAAGCTACCTGCTGTTTTTTGTCGGTCAGATGTGCAAATTCCATCTCTAAATACAAGCACCATCATAGTTCACAGTTTATATAGATTCTCTTTCATTACATACTTTAAGTATTTTGTTAATGCATTGTGAACTAATCTGAACATCTTTTTTGGACATATTTTTCTTTAGCAGATTATACGTAAGAGTCCTCGACCGCCATTCTATTCTCTACCGTTAGATGTTTTTTGCTTTTGATAAAAAAAACGAATTATGGCTTTGTATAATTAGTCAGTAACGGTTAGAAGTATGCCTTTTCTATATTATTATTAAAACGGATGCGATCTTTTTGAAAGATTACAAATTACCCGACTACTACTTTGATACGGTTTACACTTAACTCAACCAAAACACATGTTACTGTATTAGGATTTGAATTTACTGATATTGACCAATGAGTTATTCCAATATCAATGAATCAAAAACCCTAATCTAAATCCATGGCAGACAAGATCTCTAATATTTACGTGCACATATACAAATATGCATTATATTCCTTTGTATTAACCTTAAAAGAAAAAAGTTGCACATTATTATAGTGGAAATTCTTTTATTTAATAGGTTGTGAAGATCCCTACGTTTGATATAACTCGATGAGCTGTACTCCTACACCGCATTGAGGGTATGTATTTATTTTGCAGATTTAAGTACTTCGTTTATGAAATAAACACTAATAAGTGCTTACAACTAAACGAAAATCTGCATCAAACATGATGTTAACCATAACTTTGAGCTTTCAACACATCAAAAGGAAACTATATAAAAAACATCTTGAAGTGCATGGCAGTCGAATACTTGTTGCCATACTGCCGTACTTTTTTGATTATTCATAGTAAGTATAAATTTGTTATCAAAGGATATAGAAGCTGGAAATTTTTATTGCACTAAATGGAGTTTTTTTATGGTGGTCATAAAAGCATTCAGAGTAAGGTGAACCAGAAAGCAAATGTATGGACTCAAACTTTAATCCTATTAAAGTAGCCTGATAGAGCCCTCAGTACACAAAAGTTCAAGAGAACTGAAGGAAGTGGAACTCTAATTGTCAAGAAATCAAGTATATTCAAGTAATATTAACTTAAGGTTTGAGCTTGGATTTTGATCTTTTAAACTCATTACATTTTTATTTTTGATGTGAATGATTGTGAATCCACATCGGATTGCTTTTTATTTTTCTTGAAACTCATTTGTTAGCAAGCTGATTGTGTGTTTAGGATTTGTTAATATCACACACTCTCTTGGACCATCTGGCCTGAATCTAGAAGCAACTCATTACAATCACAGACGAAAACAATGCTGGAATGGTAATATTCATTGTTAGTGAGATCGCGTAGATTTTGAGAAAATGCGCCTAGGTTTTTAATTGTTTTTTTCTTCTATAAGATTGCCAGGAACTCTTTTTGGTTATTTTCAAAAGGTCAAATGCGGATAAAGATGCTCTGTAGTAGTGCTTGGTTTTCCAAGTTTAAGTTATGTTGGAACATGGGTAGCTACAGTATTTCATTTTCCAACTGTTTTAAAAACGCACATTACAATTCTGACCTAAATTCTAATCCCAAGCATAAACAGCAAGAAGGTCTCTCAACAATTTCTTACGAAGAGGGTTAATTCACATCTAGGTATTTCTTCTGATTTTATCGTTCTTAGTTCCATATTATGGTTTTTGGATTTTCGTTTAGTATCATTCGAATGGTTCAACAGACACCAGAGGGAAGGAACTATAGATGGATATAAAATTTCACTCATGAAACTATTTGTTTATGTTTAATAGCGTTGAGAAGTATTTACGTAGAACAATTTGTTTGCGTGATAACGCCTAAATTGTACATGTTTTTAGCGGCGTTATTTATACATATTCAATCATTTCTCGTGAACTTTCGATACTTAATAGCATAAATTATGTGCAGGTTCACTTGAAGTCACCCCGAGCTCAAAGGAAGTAAAAGTTCAAGTGTTTTCGATATTGGAAAGCAAGTTAGACGAAAAGAAAAAGACTCAAGTGTGAAAAAGGCATAAGTACGCCGCACTTGACCTAAGTGCACCGCACTTTCAAGCGAGTCCAAGAATTAATGTCAATTAAATGAAGATTGCGATTTATACCCCAAGCTTCGCCCACTACTTCTCAATTTATCATTGAAATTCCCCTCGCCTTTAATCACATAAGTGCGCCGCACATCTCTATGTGGCAACGCACTTTTTATACCCCAAACCTTGGCCTCTAAATAATGGCCGAATTTTCACTAACTTTCGATCTATTCTCACATCACTTCAAACATCTCCTACTCAATATAACTCTCATACAACAATTCATATCTCCAATTCTTCAACCAAAAAACACCATAAACCACTTTGAAGACTGAAAGATCAAACATGATAGAACGAAGACAGAATATAATAGATTTATAAGAAAAAGCGTTGTATTTTGATCCATACTTGTTACGGGAGAATATTGATCCATAATCGTACCTTGAAAATATCAGTATGTTTTCTTGTTATTCCCTTTAATCTTGTTATAACATTCATTACCATGAGACTAAATCCTCTCATGACTTACTCGGTGAAATAAAACAATGAATAAGCGTTGCGGTAGCAATCTACGTTCCTTGTTATTCTTAATCTATTTTTTTATAATCAACTAAGTCGTATCTTATCTCTCAACTTTATGATATATACTACACACCGGTACAGGTCGAAAGACCGGTTGTGATACTACAAGTATTAAAGTTTTGTACCTATAATCTTTAATCGTCGGTGATGAGTAAATCACTTCAGGTTATTTGATAAACAAAATAAATTTAATATAATAGTAACTGGATTATTTGAGTGACACATTTAATCAAGTTAACTAAACATAAGTCTTAAGTTAAACAAGTTAATTTGTGAAAACGTTTTCTGACGAGAAAATACTTTTTATAAATTAAAGTCCTAAATCTAAGATCGTAACTATTACCACTGCTTATGAATTATATGAAATTATCCGAGTAGTCATATTTCTCACATTTGTTAAAGTTTATTTTTCAGCTGATTATTCGACACTTAAACGCAGAATCGCCTGTGAGACGACCTGGACCCTACCTAAAAAAGATGTACTAACATCTACGTTGTTATACTCTGATCCTTGTGTTTCTATCTAATAAACGGTAATGCTCAGTCATATATAAATTTAAAGACTTTCGAAACATTCAAAAAGTTTTGGCTCTTGCGCCGAGCTCTGCCAGGGATCAAAGTTGTTATGTAATCAAACCATTAAAAATAATTTTTAACTTTCCAAATCTTTACATCGCCGTACATACGTTTATTCTGTGGCAAACCGAACCACACAAATTAACCCTTTATAATGCAAAACACGTGCTTCTAACTACGTAACTTTATGAAACCATACCTGAACCCGAACGTAACTACATAATCGAAGACTCTGACGAAAACAGAAGAGTTCCCTTCGAACAAGTAAACAAGTCCACCTCAACACCCTAGACAATCTGTCCTAAATCCGCCAAATGCTCCAAACATCATTATTTTTTGTCACTTACTTGATGATCTTTCAAAAGTACATCCAAGGATGATGAATCCCATGTTGGGTTGTCCTGACACGTTTGTTTCGCTCCGACTCGAATCCACGGTTTCCGCAATCACACATTCCTGAAACCCGCAAACGAATTCTCCGCCATTAAAGTACCCTTGACTCTCTCATCAAGGGAAACCACTCATTTGATGGTAAAACCAAAACACATGATCTCACAAACACATCAACAATTCCTCTGAATATGTGACATGTTTAAGTACATACAAAAGACACTCGAGAATTGAAGTCTGTCCGCCTTATGATGTGTTCTCCTATCACTCACCTGGAAGAAGCACAAACCATGCTCGGATCGAACTCAACAAAGTAAATATCAAAACGAGGATGAACTTTTCGAACCGATTTCATAGGCCAATCTTTACCCTAGCTCTTTTCGAATCAAATCCTCAAGAAAATCCAAAGAGTGTTTTTTTTTTTACTTTTCACAACACCTTAACAAATGAATCTCTCACGATTTTATGGCTTTGAGCGTATAAAGCGAAAAATGCCTTCAGCAAACGTCCATGGTCAAACTACGCTATCCCATTAAGGCCTAACCGTAGCAAAACCTTTACCATGGTCCTCAACACAATCACCTAAGAGTTCTAAAATGTCACATTGTGGTAATTTTCTTGATTAAAACACCAAATCAAGCTTATCAAGCTCTCTCGAAGAACAAAGCTCTTATTAAGCTCGATTGGGCTAAAACCAAAAAAAAAACCAAATCATCTCTATAAGAAACTGTTGCCTTTTCCGCCGCTGAAGGTAGCAGTAATTCCGACACAAACAAAATTATAGCTTGAATGGATGCCATGACCATGAAAATGGATGCTCAGTATAAAGATTTTCAATCTTGTTCAAAACAATCAAACCTTGACGATGATGACATTCCTATGTCACTAGAAGAAGAAGCCAAATTCATGCAAACTTTCCATCGTACTCGTTTTTACAATGATTACCGCGTTCGTGATTCCAACCGCGATAACTGACGTTCAAGCGGAAAAAACGATTACAACCGAGACAACTGTCAATCTCACTTTGATAATAAACCCGATCTTCAAAAACAACCTAGCGATTTCATTATAGCTCAATACTCGACCAAATCTTTTGTCAAAGACACCTTTATGGATATCAAAAACAAACTCGAAACAACAACTAAAAACCATCAAGCCTCTATTCAAAATCTCGAAGCTAAATTCGACAGACTTGCTGACAAGCAATCTAGTCGACCTAATGGATCTCTTCCTAGTAACACTCAACCTAACCCAAAAGGTAGTTCATCTAAACCTTACCAACCACCGCAAGCTCGAAACGAGCATGTGAATGCCGTATTTACACAGAGTGGTAAATCTTATGACCCACCAGATAACCTAAATGATCAACAAAACGATTCTGAAACTCCTATCAACTTTGATAGCGATGATGAAGATGATGAACCTACACCTCAACCCCCAACCGCCTAAAACACCAAATAAACGCAGTTAAAGAAACACCAATAACCAAACCATACAAACCAAAAATCCCATATCCTCAACGCCTTAGAAAAGAAAAAATGGAAGCTCAATATGAAAAATTCCTCGGCATGATCTGAGCCGTTTGAATCAACGTACCTCTTGTCGATGTTTTAGCTGGAATGCCCAACTATGGCAAATTTCTAAAGGAACTCGTAAATAATAAACACAAAATCGAACAAATCTCAGCCGCTTTCCTGAGCGATGAAAGTTCCGCGATACTTCAAAACAAAGTTCCACCAAAACTTGGAGACCCTGGAAGTTTTCTTATTCCATGTAATTTCAACAAGGCTTTCTCATGTCAATGCTTTAGCCGACCTTGGTCTAGTTGAGCATAAATCTCAAGCCATATCCTTAATAGCTCTAAATTCTCTCTCTATAACTCTTAAACCCACTAGAAATGAAGCGAAGATTAGCGCGAACGATCAGTACCAAAACCTCGTTTTGGAATAGCTGCAAATATATCTCGTTGAAGTTGGTAACATTCACCTTCCTACCGAATTTTTGTTATTCAAAAAAATGAAGAAGATGAGTAACAGTTCCCTTATCTTAGGAAGACCTTTTCTTCACACTGCCGATGCAGTAATTCGAGTTAAACAGAAGCAACTCAATCTCGAAGTTAGAACTGAACGAATGATCTTTCACATCGATTCTGCGATGAAATATTCCTATTCAAACAATATACATTTTTCAGTATTCGAACGTCATCGATGAAGAACTTAGAAAGGAGATTGTCGATGCTCTTCTCAACGAAGTAATGAAATCCTCATTCCATCGAATGAACCATCCTTGAAGAAAAACTCTTTGGTGAATTCGATGAATTCATGGCAATGACTACCGATGAAAATTTTGAATCCGAATCCGAAACCGAAGAACCACCATTCAAAAAAATCACCTTTAACACCGATTACAAGATTAATAACATCTAATCTAAGAACCTCCTACTGATCTTGAACTTAAACCTCTTCAATAACTTGAATATTTATTTTTGGAAGAACACCCTGTTTCTTCCTGGTAACCATATCATCTCCACTATCTAAAAAAACAAACACAAACTCGAATCGCGTTTCTAAAATACATAAACAAAAGCCTTGCTTGGAAAACAAAAGACATTCAGAAAACTGCCAACTATTTGTAAAACCTAAAATTCAACTCCTGGAAGACAAAAAACCATTGTTCAAAAACAAAGAAGAATACTCCATACAAGCAGAATATTTAAAAAAGGAAATAGTTAAACTGCTCGATACATGTAGCCATTTTATCCAATCGCTGATAAGCCCTTAGTAAGCCCGAATTCACTTTACCGAAGAAAAGGTGGTATCACACTTGTTACTAACAAAGAAACGAACTTGTCCGCAATCAAAATTGTTATAACGTTGGAGAGTCCTGCATTGACTATCGCGAAAACTCAACGAAGGCAACTGCAAAAGATCATTTCCCTTTTGCCATTTATGATCAAAATGTTTAGAGTGGAAGCGACTCTCAGGAGAATAAATACTTTCTTTTTTCCCTTCTCTGCTACCGGGTTTTTTGGAATATTTCAAATACCAAAGAGAATCCTATGGACCAAGAAAAAGAATCAATTTACATGTCCTTTTTTAGGTAACATGACGCTTATAGGCGCATGCCCTTTCGATTTTAATGCCCAGCTAACTTTTCAAAGTGCATGTTGGCTATATTTCATGACATGATCGAAGAATCAGTCGAAGTATTCATGGACGATTTCTCCGTCTTTGGAAGCTCTTTTGATCACTATCTGAACAACCTCGATAAAATGCTTCAACGTTGCAAAGATGCACATCTTGTCCTTAACTGGGAAAAATGTCACTTCATGGTTAAAGAAGAAATTATACTTGGACACAAAGGTTTTCCAAAAGCAGCCTCGACGTTCGACGAAATGCCAAAAATCGAAGTAATCTCTAAACTTTCACCACCCACACATATCAAAGGAATTAGAAGCTTTTGGGACAATGCTGATTTCTACCCAAATTCATTAAAATTTCTTAAAAATCGCTCCGTTTCCTCGCATCCAAATACTCGTAAAAATACTGAGTGTGCTAAAATACACATCATTTATAACCCAGAAAACACTATTAATTGGACTAAAAACATGAAATATGCTTAATATTATTGCAAATATGTTTGGTTTGTATTTTTATGTCTTGCAGGTACTAAGGATTGAAAACGAAGCAAAAATGGAATTTTCGAGTTCGATTCGATCAAGTTTACTTATTATAGGAGATCAAGACGAGGTCGGAAAAATTCCCCGAGCATTTGCCATAGGAGAGAGAACAGCAAATTCGAGTCCACGGTGCTTTAATCTTTTATTAGGGTCCGGCAATAACACTATTTATATGGGTCGGACCGACCCATACTTATTTAAAAGCCCAAGTCTAAAGATATTAAATAGCCCAAGATGAATGTGTGTAATGGTGGCCCAGCAATGGAAATGTAATCCAATGAGCAATCATCAACTTAGAGGGCCCTAACTACTACTCGCCCAACAATTGAAATGGAAAATTGATAACCACAAATGAATATGCTGAAGTTGTGAACCAAGGCATGGACTAAGCTCTCCACAAATAAATCAAATGGCAGTCACGTGCCTTTTAATTAAATCAAACCGGTCACGTGCTCCTCCACTATCTAAAGGAAGGACAAATCAAAATGAGACTCGTGGCCAGGCATTTACAAAATTATCTTAGTTAAAAGATAGAATTGTGTGTGAGTATAAGAAACGCAATATAGAACTCCACGTGTCGCACGCAGAGTGGGGGATCGGGCTGAATGAATGCTGGCGGTTACGAGGTGCCTTCTCCGAAGCCAGTGATTGGCGTAATCATGAAGCCATCATTCAAGCAAATTTACAAGTTTACCCCCTTCTTTTGTTTTAAATATCACACGCAGCATGCCATTTTGAATTATTAGTTTTTAGGAGTAGTTTAGCTCACTTTAAAATGTTGTTCTAGCTTATTTAGTCTTTTATTTTTAGCTTATTTAGTTTTGTAAAAGCTTATTTCAAGCTGATTGTAACTGCTTATTTTAAAGAAAATGAAGATGTTTATTGAGGTTATTTAGCTTATCCTTTTGGCTTATCTTTTTCTCTTTTCTTTCCCTTTTCTGGGCTTATTCGTAAATAAACTCTTCTCCTCAAAGCTTGTTTTCTGAGCTTATTTTTCTAGCTTATTCAGAATAAAGATGGAATTCAAATAAGTTATTTCATAGCTTATTGTCTTTTAAGCTTGATCTAATAAGTTTTTAGATAAGCTTTCGGTTGAGCTTATTTGTGAATAAGTTTTGATCGCTTATTTTCTTTGATAACTTATTTTCAGATCTCAAATAAGATGTGATATAGCTTATTCGTTTAGATTTAAGCTTAAAAATCCTGAATAAGCTTCGGCTTATTATTATTCTTTTCTAGCATCTTTTTTCATTTGCTTATTTTGAAATACCATTTAGATCTCGTCTAGCTTTTTGCCTATTCGAATAAGCTGTGCGTGTAGTTGTTGTTATCTTAACCTATTCAGTTAGTGAGACTTATGTTTGATGCTTATTGTTCGTTTATATTTATTTTTTAAGATCTAAGTTTGTTTGATAATTTCATTTAATACGTTTGTTAAAAGTTCTTATTTATCGCTTTGTTTCATAAAGCTTTTGTGAATACTCTTGTGGGCTTAAATTCAGTTTCGGCTTATTGAACAAATAGTTAGCTTATTAGTAAATAGTTAAAAAGTAGTTTCCTAAAAATTGTTTCTAATTTGAGCAACAAAGTGAAAAGCGGATAGTAGATTTGATGTTGGGCTTAGTAGTGTAAACGGATAAGAGGCCCAAACTGTTCTATCAAATTCTTGGGCTCCTTTGTTTGGTGCAAAACAGAAAACTAGAATTGGATATTTGCTTTTGATATAATTGTTATTATTTTAACAGTTTGTGATTTATGTTTGTTTTTTGGTACTGTTCAACTCATGAGACGTGGAGCTTACGGGTTTAATAAGCTAGAAAACGAATTTGATTATTTTCTTTAAGCTTATTAAATCGGGTGGTTATCGTTATTGTAACGGCTCTGTCAATTCGGGCTACCATTTCTATCCATTTTCAATCATTAGTGTATCTTAGTCTAAAATGGTTAGTTTTTTTTACTTTGATCATTATGCGTAACGAGTAGTTTATTAGTGCTTGTTAAGTGATATTGTGAATTGGAAATTAAGTGTGGATTTGGAAAATGGTTTAATTAATTAATAATCTTGGAATATTTGGATTTATACTTTAAATGTTTCAAAGGAAAAAAGCCGAAGAAATAGTCAAACTACATATCTAGTAATTAATATCTTTTTGAGAGATTGTTGTCAAAATAGACCCAATTGTAGAGATAATTACTTTTCTAAGGAAAATTAAATATCGTTAATAGTACTCTTAAATTCACACTTGATGAACTTTTCACGTCACTTAGCAAAACATATGTTCATTTTATAAATCTTTTAGATTATTTTGGCATAATTCTCGTAGTTTAATTGTTTATTATAATTATAGTATTAAAATTAGTTTAATTTTATTAATATTAAAAATAGTTTTAAACCAAAATAATTAAAAAAATAATCAAGCATTTTTTTTTCAAAACATTAACAATGGATTTCGAATGTCATCTCATCGCCGTGGAAACGACACGGATAATATCGGAAAGAAACTTATGTACTCATTCCAAAAGTAATATTCTTATCTAACGGGATATACTATATATTATTACGACACCTTTTGACTTCATATCAAAACGGGCGCCGCTGCCGGGAGAGGTGTACTTTTTTCACGTGGTGTTTGAAGTTAGTGCCATGAAGATCCTTTCTCTTTTGAAAGTTTATTTTCGTACTTATAAAAATATAAAAATCCAAAAATATTTTCTTTTTCTATTTTATTTTATTTTCTTTTATATAAGAATTTTAAAATACCAAAAATATTTTCATTTTATTTTCTAAATAAAAAACCCAAAAATATTTTCCATTTCTATTTTATTTTCTTTTATAAATATTGAAAATCCAAAAAAATATTATAATAATAAATATATATACAATAATAATAAAATTCTTGTAGCCCTCTCTAGCGTTATTCTTATCTATTACTCTTCTTATATTTTTAAATATCTTCACGATGTTCTTTTCTTCCTCTCATTCCCATGATCCTCGGACATGGAGGATTTTTATCGACCGTCACTCATCGGTAGAGGAGGACCGATCATTCCGACAACCGTTCCGGGTACCATTTTGCATTAAAAAATCATATGGTTCAGCTACTTTTTCGTGATTGAATTTTCAATTTTCACTGTGGATTTAAGATGAAGAAGCAAGATGTAGCACCCAAGACAAATATTTATCTATCACCCACAATTCATTAAGCAAAATAGAGTTTCTCATGACATCATCAATCTCAATCTTTTTCGATTCTCTTTAACCCACGAAGCTGAATCTTGGTTTTATACTCTTAAAACGCATTCTATTCATACTTGGGAAGAGATGGTCTTCAGTTTCTTTCAAAATACTACTCATATTCTAGAGCATTGCAACTTAGGAAAGAAAATTTTAATTTTCGGCAATTGCCTACCGAATCAGTATTTGAAGCTGTAGGTAAAGATTTTAAATCTTGTTTCAATAAATGGTCGCCCGAGCCATAAAATTTGCTTCTTAAATAAAACCTTACTTGTTTACTATGGAATTTACGATGATTACCAATAAAACTTGATGGTGGCCCGGCGTTATTTCATGCGGAAGACTCCTCAAGAAGCATATGATTTAATCAAGAATATGACACATCATCATTTTCAGTAGGACGCCGAATTGTATTATAACACTACCACTAATATGAGTAATCATTATTCTGAGACTACTTTCGCTTCGAAAGAACGAGTTGAGGTCCTTGGTAAGCAAACTGGATACACAATTCAAAGTGTTCACATATCCAGACCAGTCATCCTAACACCTTTTACTATTCAGACTCTGATGAAAGTGATGATGATGAACCTGCTGAGATGATTGAAGATCATAAATTGATTCACTATTTGAGTGGCAGTCCCACTCCTTTTTCTGACCCTGTGGTCGCGTCTCTCCTCATCTTATCTCACACCGACCTGAGGATGAGTGATTTATCATGATTCTATCTTGGAGGAGACCGACACACTTCTTCCTCATCATGATTCGACTTCACCAGAAGTTGATGATGATAATTTCGATCGTGAGGAGATATTCTTTTTCTAGAAGGATTATTAAATGATGAAATCTCGAGCGATCTCCCTCCTTTAGAGCTTAATAATGATCGGAGGGAGATATCCTTTTTTCTTGAAAATTTATTAAAGGATGAACTTAGAGTCAAATAAGTCAGAAAACATCCCTTCTTAATAAGGAACCACCAATAACCTTTTTAAATGGGGGATAAGGAAATCGAACTTTAATTCTCATGGAGATAATTGATGAACCATGTCCCAATCCCAAGGGAATCTGAGAAACCCTTGGATTCCCTTGATTGTATTTCCAAAACTATTGACAGGATTATCACTGATCCTTTTGTTTGACTTCCGATTCTGAATTACTTTAAATCAGACAATTCTTATCTGGATATTCAGACAATGAGAGTGATAGAGTCCTGAAATAGGAGACCATACTGGTATAGGGGTATTAAATAGTACACAAAGTACCGCACAAATCCCACCTCCGTACGAAAAGTTAAATTTTGATTCAACCATGCCTAAACCAATCCTTACATTCCCACATTTTCGTTATGGCATTTTTGGTTCTCATCATGTTTTTAACATACTTGGCCCGAGACTACTATTTTCTTTATCATACAATTTTGGCCTCGTCTTTTCTAAGGAATACCTCAAATTTCTATCATTAAATATATCCTGCTAGGAGACAAAAATGAAGTATTTGATCCTGGAATTATCGTTGTTAACATCGACTCTAGATTTTGAGGATGTCCCACCGAAGATATTCCTACCCTTTTGCTTTAATGAAAATTTAATTTTAGGCGAGTCAAGCTAGTGACACATCAAACAATACGCGTCTCGAGAGGCATACCGTGTCTTTTCTTCTTTCTATTTTCTTATTATAAATGAGTGTGTGATTTTATATCCAAAGTGGGGGGCGTGCTTCTTTCTATGGTTTGTGGTATAATTTTTGCAGGATTCCTTAAGATTGTGAAGACCCGTGCTTGTTTTCAATCCTCCAATCATCCGGTATTCAATCTTTTGCTTATTGGAATCTTCGATCCTGATCATTTATATATGTATTGTTACCCCTTCACATTCGCTTGGAATTATTTGGCATTTGCATTTCGGTTTCAAGTGTGGAGGTAAACCCGATGCTTTTGAACATTGAGATGCCAATGTCCATTTTAAGTTGGGGAGGGGGGGGGGGGATTTCTGCCGAAATATGATCTTACCTGTGCCTGTATGTGTTCTCACGCAACCCCGTTTTGACCAAAATTTTAAAATTTTATTGTTTTTTATATATAAAAAAATAAAAATAAATAAAAAAATGATGAAAATATAAAAATATAGGAATAAGTAGGCCTGTAGAACTAGGTAGCTTTTGACTTGACCGGGTTTTAAACTCTAGTTTTCCCCTTAGCTTTCGATTTAAATTTTTGCAAAGAACGAAAAATGATAGAGTTAGATATAAGTTAGATGCTAATCGAGAGAAGTTGTATCTCTTTAGAGCTCATAAGGTTAATTGTGGCTATTTTTTGCTCCCATCAGCGTAATAAACCTTTATATATATTTGTTAATAAATGAAAGTTGCTTTGGTTTTTGCGATATCTTAGTATAGATTCCTTCGTAGAGATTCCCTTCTGTCTGAAAGTAAGTACACACCATCGTAGGTTTTGGTCATGTGATGTGGGAAGACTAGGCTACCGATTGCTTGATGGCGCTCGCTAAGTTAAACGTTTCTAGGTAGTTAAAAGACCGCATGATTGAAATTTGGCTATAATAATAATAATGTAATAAATCGAAGCTGAAATAAGACTTTCAGGATCATGGTCGGCTCGCATACCAATGTGACAGTTGTTTAAAGGGTGGAGGTAATAATAATAATTAATACAAACTTGGGCTGATACAAGTTACTGTCTCTGGTCGGGTTCGTTGCCGGATTTGGCATCTTCAAAAGTAAGCCCATAGTAAGAAATAATAAATCCGAGACTGATACAAGTTTGCAGCATCTGGTTCGTTTCGCTCTTGATTTGTCTTCCTTCAAAAAGGTCGAGGATCCTCCTTGTCGAAATAAGAATTCTGGACCATGTCGCTTCGCATACCGATGTGGGCATTGTTTAAAAAGGACCCGGGAGTTTAATAATGTAGCAATAATAATTATATAAATAAATAAATGCCAAATTTTTGACTCTGTTATCTAAATAAAGACTACCAAAATCTCTGGACTCGTATTTGGAGGTTGTTTCAGATAAATATAAAGGATAACCCTTAAATCATGAGCAAAATTAAACCTTAATGGTAGGAACCTTATTCTTACCATATAAACGGCTTTTAGGAAAGAATTTCAAACTAATTTAAGGTCTAAACCCGGGTTTACCTTTATAAAAATAAGGCCATAGATTTATTGTTACTAATAATAATAAATAAAATCCCTTAAGGAAATTAGGGAATAAGGAGAGCAAAAATAGGCTAAATCGTACACAATTAGCATTATATGATGTAGTGTTATCCATCTAATCGTTATATTTAGCTGTGATTTCTTAAGCTTAGTTGGGAGATTGCGAAAGTCGAGATGACAACTCCGTTCGTAGCATTGTTAAATAAATTTTATAAAAATTTTATCTTAGTTTTTTATCTATTATTGAATAAGTAGTTAAAACGGGGGCGCTTTCGAAATAAATGATTTTTGAACCTCTTAAAGACCTTTTATGTTCTTGGTTTGAGTTGTGAGGGGTCATAAAGTTAAGGGGGTGATAAATTATTTATTTCCGAGCGGGTTTTTATAAACATTACGTGAGGACTCAAGCAATGGCTTAGTGTAGGGGAATTTGATGTACGCTAAAATACACATCATTTATAACCCAGAAAACACTATTAATTGGATTAAAAACATGAAATATGCTTAATATTATTGCAAATATGTTTGGTTTGTGTTTTTATGTCTTGCAGGTACTAAGATTGAAAACGAAGCAAAAACGGAATTTCGGCTTCGATTCGATCAAGTTTACTTATTATTGGAGATCAAGACGAGGTCGGAAAAATTCCCCGAGCATGCCATTGGAGAGAGCATAAAATTTCGAGTCTGACGGTGCCTTAATCTTTTATTGGGCCGGCCCAACACCATTTATATGGGTCGGACCGACCCATACTTATTTAAAAGCCCAAGTCTAAAGATATTAAATAGCCCAAGATGAATGTGTGTAATGATGGCCCAGCAATGGAAATGTAATCCAACAAACAATCATCAAACTCAGGCCCATACTACTCGGCCTAACAAGGGAAATGGAAATTGATAAGCCACAAATGAATTATGCATTGAAGTTGTGAAACAGGCGTGGACTTAGCTCTCCACAAATAAATCAAATGCATCAACGAGCCCTTTTAATTAAATCAGAACCAGGACAACTGAGGCCCCTCACTATCTAATGGAAGGACAAATCAAAATGAGACACGTGGCCAGGCATTTACAAAATTCTCTTAGTTAAAAGATAAAATTGCGTGTGCGTATAAGAAACGCAATATAGAACTCCACGTGTCGCACGCAGAGTGGGGATCGGGCTGAAGTGAATTTGCTGTCAGGGTTCCGGAGGGTGCCTTCCTCGAATCCAGTGATTTGCCACGTAATCATGAAGCCATCATTCAACAAATTTACAAGTTTACGCCCCCCCTTCGTTTGTTTTAAATTATCACACGAGCATTAGAGCTCAAGTATAAAAAAGCATGCCATTTTTGATATTATTAGTTTTTAGGAGTAGTATTAGCTCACTTTAAAAGGTTGTTCTATCTTATTTCGGGTCTTTTATTTTTAGCTTATTTAGTTTTGTAAAAGCTTATTTCAAGCTGATTGTAACTGCTTATTTTAAAGAAAATGAAGATATTTATTGAGGTTATTTAGCTTATCCTTTTGGCTTATCTTTTTCTCTTTTCTTTCCCTTTTCTTGGCTTATTCGTAAATAAGCTCTTCTCCTCAAAGCTTGTTTTCTAAGCTTATTTTTCTAGCTTATTCAGAATTAAGATGGAATTCAAATAAGTTATTTCATAGCTTATTGTCTTTTTTAATTTCTTAATTCATTTAAGCTTGATTTGATAAGTTTTTTAATAAGCTTTCGGTTGATCTTATTTAGAATAAGTTTTGATCGCTATTTTCTTTGATACTTATTTTCAGATCTCGAATAAGCTGTGATATAGCTTATTCGTTTAGATTTAAGCTCAAAAATCCCAAATAAGCTTCGGCTTATTATTATTCTTTTCTAGCTTCTTCTTTTTTCGTTTGCTTATTTTGAAATACCGTTTAGATTCTCGTCTAGCTTTTTGCCTATTCGAATAGTTGTGCTTGTGTAGTTATGTGTTATCTTTATCTATATTCAGTAGTTGAGAGCTTATTTTTTTATGCTTAATTGTTCGTTATAGTTTATTTTTGGTCAAATCTAGTTTTGATGATAATCACATATAAATAGGTTTTGTTAAAATGCTAAATGATTCTCTTGTTTCAAAAGATTTTGTGAATCTCCTGTGGGTTAAAATCAGTTTCGGAATATTGAACAAATAGGTTTTCAGCTTATTAGTAAATATGATTAAAAAAGTAGATTTCTAAAAATTGATTTCTAATTTGAGCAACAGAATGAAAAGCGATAGTAGACAAATAGATGTGGGCTTAGTAGTGGAAACGATAAGAGTCCCAAACTGTTACGATTAAATCTTAGGCGCCTTTGAGTTCGTGCATAACAGAAAACTAGAATTGATAATCTTTTGATATAATTGTAATGTATGTTTAACAGAATTGTGATTTTATGTTTGTTTTTGGTACCGGTCAACTCATGAGGCGTGGAGCTTACGGGTTTAATAAGCTAGAAAGAATTTGATTATTTTCTTTAGCTTATTAAATCGGGTGGTTATTGTTTTTATTTGCTGGCTATTCAATGTGGTAACCCATTGTTGTATCCTTTTGTCAATTCATTAGTGTAGCTTCGTATAAAAATGTTAGTTGTTTGTTACTTGATCAATGATGCGTAGCGATTAGTTAATTAGATGCTTGTTTAAATGATATTGTGAATTGGGAATTAAGTGTGGATTTGAAAAAGGTTTTAATTAATTAATAATATTTGATTATTTAGATTTTATAGTATTGAATGATATCGAAGTGCAAAAGCCGGAGCAATAATCAAACTACACATCTTGTAAATAATACTTATTGAGAGATTTTTGTCAAAACAAACCAACGTAGTGGAGATAATTATCTTTCTAAGAAATTAAATTCGTAATAGACCTTATTCACACTTTATGATCTTTCAACGCACTTAGGCAGAGCATTTTACATCTATAAATTCTTTAGATTATTTTGGCATGATCTCGTAGTTTAATTGTTTTATTATAATTGTATATTCAAAATTTAGTTTTCATTTTCTTAGTATTCAAAATATTTTTTAAACCAAAATCATTAAAAATAATCCGCATTTTTCTCAAAATATTATCATTGGATTCAATTCAAATCCTGGGCCGAGGAAACGACACTCGAAAGATAGACTATTACTTTTCCTAAAGTAATTTTCTTATCTAATGGGATATACTATATATTATTACAACACGCGTTTGACGTTCATCAGATACTCCGTTCAAATTCAATGACGAATGTCAAAACGCATTCAAGAAATTAAAAGAAAAGCTCACACCGTAAGCCCAAACTGGAGTCTTCCTTTCGAACTCATGTGGATGCTGATGATTTTGCATCGAGCAATCTTAAGGTCAAAAAAAGGTAAATTTTTCATTTATGAAATACTTTGCAAGCAAAACTCTCAACTCATCCACAGAACTATACATCACTAAAAAGAACTTATGGCTGTAGGTACTTTGCTATTTGAGAAAATGCGGATCGCTATCTTCGTACATCAAGACGATTGTAGCACACTGATCGCGTCAGCTCTTAAGACACCTATTCAAAAAACAAGATGCGAAACACGCCTTTATACCTTGGTATACTACTACTTACTAGAATTTGATAATCGAATTAAAAGATAGGAAAGGTAGTAGAAAATGTTGCTCGTATACCATCTATTCGAATTGAAAATGAAGAAACAAGTGATGACAGTGAAGTCGATGGCAACTTTCCTAGAGAAACTCTTATGAAAATAAACACTGAAGACAAACCATGGTTTACAGACTTTGCAAATTATTTAGCAAGTGGCAGCATACCTAAAGGAATGACGTATCAGCAAAAGAAAAAAAAATCTCGGACATTCAACACGACTTCTGGGATGGAACCCTACCTCTTCACAGTATGTTTCAACTATGATCAGAACCTTATTCTCTGGACCAGAAACCCAACCATTTAGATCATGTCACACGCCCGACCGGTGGACATTAAAGACAAATACAACACTAAAAAAGTCTAGACTAGGATTTTATGCCGGCCATCATCCTAAAGCTCATACTCAAGTCGCCTTTGTAAAGCATGTCAAAAGATAGTAATATATCAAAACTAGATAGATGCTCTTAAACAACATTCAAGTATGTAAAAATTTTTGACATATGTGGTATCGATTTCATGGGACCCTTTCCGAAATCGTACAAATTCTAATACATTTTAGTCGTTGTCGAATATGTTTCTAAATGGGCTGAAGCACAAGTTCTACCAACAAACGATGTCAGAGTTGTTATTACTTTTCCAAAGAAACTATTCTGCCGTTTTGGAATGCCTAAAGCTCTCATAAGCGATAGAGGAACTCATTTTTGCAACAATATAATGGAAAAGACTATGAAAAGATATGCAGTTAACCACCGATTCTCTACATCCTACCACCCTCAAACAAGTGGTCAAGTTGAAAACACGAACAGAGCTCTTAAAAGAATTCTAAACAAGACTGTTAAAACAATCCCTAATCCCCCTGCCCACCCACCCAACCAACGACGACACACCCAAAATAATATTAAGAAAGCCCAATTGCCCCATCCCCCGCACCATAACCTCCCCTGCCCCCGCTAAGATCCCCGATAGATCCCATCCCTTTCACCCCCCAAAAATCCCGACAATCTCCTACACCCATCGCCCTCCCCCGCGCAACCTCATAAGGGCTATATGGTCAAGAAAACTTGATGACGCAAAGTGATCTTTTCGTACTGCATTACAAAACACAACCAGACGAAGAACACCGAATAAACATCATATATGGAAATGAATTTGCCAATTACCATTTTGAAAATTGAACACCCTTCATACTGGGCCGAAAAAAACTGTAACACGGAACTCATCGCTACTATTGAGAAGCGAAAGTATCAATTACATGAGTTAGCAACTAATACAACATAGCCTATGACAATTCCTCGTCTATACAGAGGCAATGAATCAGAAGTCTGCATGAACAGGAAACTAAAGATAAGGAAAGAACTCAAACACGGAAACAAAGTGTTGCTCTTTCATTCAAAGTATAAATTCAAGCAGCCGAAGCTCAGATCTCGCTGGCTAGGACCATATGTAGTAAAACATCAATATCCGGATATGTTGAACTCTATGGAAAAGATGGAAAAATGTTTATTGTTAACGACCATCGACTCAAGCTATATCATGAAGAAGAAGATTATAATGACCAAAGGAAAGCAGTCACTCCCTTCTTTCTGAAAGAATAAACTCCAAAGTGCTTGAGTGCTAGCTAACACTCTCCTTAAAAAAATTAACACCCCCCCCCCCATCGCTTCTCGTATTGCAAACCCTTCTTTACTTAATGTATGAGAGGAGTCCTCTCCTTACCATTCCACTCATTTCCTTATTATTTTCTCTAAAAAATATTTTTCTTTTTGTGTGCTTTTGTATGTTTACTTTTATGCAGGAATTATAGCTCAAATCTGGAAAATCAAGGATAGCTTTCATGCAAGCTATAATTCTTTATGCCCCAGGAAGTACCGTTCTTCCTTAATTTTCCCTATTTTCTAATTATCAGTTATCACATTAGGGGCAATGTTCAACTTAAATGTGGAGGGGAGCCAAATAGGAATAATTAATCATATCCCTCCATGTTTGCCTAGTCAAATTTTTAATGCAAATCTCAAAATTTTTAAAATTAATATATGCTTTCAATATAAGAAGAGCTCTTATAAGGGTCAAATCCACCCGATCGACACTATAACAAGCATAAAACCAATCCACTATATTGTGAATAATTGATGCCTTTAAGCTGTTTCGAGTTAAGGATTTGAATGCAATTGCAAGTGTCTCATCCGTCGTTACGATTGTGTATTTGTAATTTGTCGCCTTTTCTAAAGCAATGGTATTGATTGATATTATATTTAAGTGAGCCGGTAATTTAGAATCTCTAGAACTTGTGCTTGATCATCATTTACTAGAACCAAGCACCAAGATTAATTCATAAGTAAATCTAGTTATAGAGAGAAAACAAATCTCGAAGTTTCTGCACGCACTCCCCTTTATAAATGCTAACTGCTGATGTACAAAAGATTGAAGAAAATTGCTCAAAATGAAGTTCTGTGCCAAGCCTTGGTTATCCATGAGGTGTGTGTATAGATATATATAAGAGAAAGGTTAAAATAAAAAGACAAATATCCGCGAGAAGGATAAATTTTTTTTTAAAGTTCTCAAAAAATTAGAAAAAAATTCCACAAAATCAGGTAAGTTAGTGCATAAAACTTTTGTAAAATAAGTTTTTTCTAATTTTGAGTTTTCAAACGTTTTTATTAATGACAAACTAAAATAAAATTTGATCCCTCCCTGCACAAAAATTTTTATGCACAAATTTTCAACTTGTTAAAGTTTGATCTCAATAAAATATTTGAATTAAAAATCAAAAGATAGTTGGGTAAAAACGGATTTTTAAAGCACAAAAAAAAAACATTTAAAATGCACATACTATTTTTTCATAATTTTTATCCGGCAAAAGATATCAACTTTATAAAAAAACGTCCTTCATAAACTTTTTCCATGCTACCAACATACACTATCTTATGAAATTTTTTCAGTATTTTTTTGAGAACTTTAAAATAAAAAAAATCTTTTTACCTTTCCTCTATGGATATATTTTCCTATTTATTTTATATTTATCCTATCTATATAATGTATAAAAACATATTATATATGTCTACATGTATAATTTATGTTATACATGTATATATATACATAAACAAAAATTATATATATATATATATATATAAATATATATATAAAGTTCTAATAGTAAATATAAAATAACCTACATTATAATATATACATACATATATATATCTATATACATACATAGATATTAAATATATATATCATAACATATATATATATATATTATACATAATATATATAGATATATGATATATATACATATATATATATAATATAGCATTAAATATACATATATATATACATATAAATATATATATATGTAACATATATATATATATATATTATGTATACATATAGTATATAATATATGTATACATATATATAATATATAGATGTATATATATATGATATTATATGTATAGATAATATATTTGATACATAAATATTATATAAATATATATAATGTAATCAAAAATATATATATATGTATGTATAATATATTATTATTATATATGTATGTATATATTATATATATAATGTATGTATATATATAAATAATGTATGTAATTTATATAAATATATAAATATATATATATATATATATATATATATATATATATATAGAATATGTATATATATACATGTATACAAAATATACATGTAACATATATATATATCTAATACATATAATATAATCAATATCAGATAAAAAGACAAATATCCATGAGAAAGGTAAAAAGAATTTTTTTTTAAAGTTCCTCAAAAAATACCTGAAAAAATTTCACAAGATCGTGTATGTTGTGCATAGAAAAAGTTATGAAGGAAGTTTTTGTAAAAGTTAAACTTTGGCCGAAAAAAATTATGAAAAAAAACGTTGTGCCATTAAATTCGTTTTTTGTGCTTTAAAAATCCGATTTTTGTCCCAAACTTCTTGACTTTTACATCAAAATTTTTAATGCGCATCAACTATAACAATTGAAAATTTGTGCATCAAAAATTTTGTGCATCAAATATATTTAATTTTTGCAGTAAAAAAACGTTTTTGGAAAACTTCGAAAATTAGAAAAAACTTATTTACACAAGTTTTAGCACTAACTTACCTGATTTCGTGGAATTTTTTCCTCAAGTTTTTGAGAACCTTTAAAAAAAAATTTATCCTTCCTCGCGGATATTTGTCTTTTATTTAACCTTTCTCTAAAATATATCTATACACACACAACCAGGGATAACCAAGGCTTGGGCCAGAAACTTCATTTATGAGCAATTATCTTCAATCTTTGTACATCAGCATTAGCATTAAAAGGGAGTTGTCTGCAGAAACTGTCGGGATTTGTTTCTCCTCATAACATATGATTTTCTTATGAATTAATCTGGCTTCGGTCTAGTAAATGATGATCAAGCACAAGTTCTAGAGATTCTAAATTACCGGCTCACTTAAATATAATATCAATCAATACCATTGCTTTAGAAAAGGCGACAAATTACAAATACACAATCGTAACGACGGATGAGACACTTGCAATTGCATTCAAACCTTAACTCGAACAAGCTAAAGGCATCAATTATCACAATTTAGTGGATTGGTTTTATGCTAGTTATAGTGTCGATCCGGGTGGATTTGCCTTACTAAGAGCACTTTTATATTGAAAGCATATATTAATTTTAAAAATTTTGAGATTTGCATTATTAAATTTGACTATGCAAACATGGAGGAGTATTATTAATTATTCCAATTTGCTCCCCTCCACATTTAAGTTGAACATTGCCCCTAATGTGATAACTGATAATTAGAAAATAGGGAAAATTAAGGAAGAACGGTACTTCCTGGGGCATAAAGAATTATAGCTTGCATGAAAGCTATCCTTGATTTTCCAGATTTGAGCTATAATACCTGCATAAAAGTAAACACACAAAAGCACACAAAAAGAAAATATTTTTTTAGAGAAAATAAATAAAGGAAATGAGTGGAATTGTAAGGAGGAGGGACTCCTCCACACTTAAGTAAAGCACGGGTTGCAATACCGAGAAGCGCTTAATTTTTAAGAGAGTCGTTAGCTAGACTCATGCTTCTGGAGTTTATTCTTTCAGAAAGAAGGGAGTGACTGCTTCCCTTTGATCATTATAATCTTCTTCTTCATGATATAGCTTAAGTCGATGGCCGTTAACAATAAACATTTTTCCATCTTTTCCATAGAGTTCAACATATCCGGATGTATATTGATGTTTACTACATATGGTCCTAGCCAGCGAGATCTGAGCTTCGGCTGCTTGAATTTATACTTTGAATGAAAGAGCAACACTTTGTTTCCGTGTTTGAATTCTTTCCTTATCTTTAGTTTCCTGTCATGCCAGACTTTGATTCTTGCCTTGTATAGACGAGAATTTTCATAGGCTTGATGTCTTAGTTCGTCTAACTCGTGTAATTGAAACATTCGCTTCTCACTAGTAGCGATGAGATCCGTGTTACAGTTTTTTAGGGCCCAGTATGCACGGTGTTCAATTTCAAATGGTAAATGGCAATTCTTTCCATATATGAGTTTGTACGGTGTTGTTCCGGTTGGTGTTTTGTAAGCAGTACGAAAAGCTCACATAGCGTCATCAAGTTTTCTTGACCAGATAGCGGGATTGTCTTTAACAGTCTTTTTAAGAATTCTTTTAAGAGCTCTGTTCGTGTTTTCAACTTGACCACTTGTTTGAGGGTGGTAGGATGTAGAGAATCGGTGGTTAACTGCATATCTTTTCATAGTCTTTTCCATTATATTGTTGCAAAATGATTCCTCTATCGCTTATAGACTTGGGCATTCCAAAACGCAGGATAGTTTTTTTTCCTTGGAAAAGTAATAACAACTCTGACATCGTTTGTTGGTAGAACTTGTGCTTCAGCCCATTTAGAAACATATTCGACAACGACTAAAATGTATTAGAATTTGTACGATTTCGGAAAGGGTCCCATGAAATCGATACCACATATGTCAAAAATTTTACATACTTGAATGTTGTTTAAGAGCATCTCATCATGTTTTGATATATTTCCTATCTTTTGACATGCTTTACAAAGGCTGAACTTGAGTATTACTTCTTGATGATGCCGACCATAAAAACTGAGCAGAGACTTTTTAAGCGATTTTTTGTGTGTCCATAAATGTCCACCGTCGGTCCGTGTGACATTAGATCTAAAATGTTCGGTTTTCTGTCCGAATACAGCTCTGATCATAACCGTTTGAAACATACTTTGAAGAGTAGGTTTTTCCTCCCAGAAGACGTGTTGGATGTCCGAGATTTTTTTTTTCCTTTGCTGATACGTCATCCTTATAGGTAAAGCTGCACTTGCTAAATAATATTTGCAAATCTCTGTAAACCGATGGTTTGTCTCATTTGTTATTTTCATAAAGTTTTCATCTAGGAAAGTTGCCATCGACTTCACTGTCATCACTTGTTTCTTCATTTTCAATTCGAGATAGATGGTCAGCTGCAACATTTTCTATACCTTTCCTATCTTTTATTTCGATATCCAATTTAGTAAATAGTATACCAACGATAACGTGTGTTTAGCAACTTTTTTTGAATGGGTGTCTAAGCTGAGCGATCAGTGTGGCACAATCGTCCTTGATCGTACGAAGATAGGATCAAATTTCTCAATAATCAAGAGACTACATGCCATAAAGTTCATTTTAGTGATTGTATAGTTCTGCTGAGATGCGTTGAGAGTTTTGCTTGCAAAGTATATCAAATGAAAAAAACCTTCTTTTTGACCTAAGATTGCTCCGACTGCAAAATCACTTGCATCACACATGAGTTCGAAAGGAAGACTCCAGTTTGGGCTTACGGTGTGAGCTTTTCTTTTAATTTCTTGAATGCGTTTTGACAATCTCATTGATCTTGAACGGAGTATCTGAAGAACAGTCAAACGCTGGTTGTAATAATATATAGTATATCCCATTAGATAAGAAAATTACTTTAGAACATAATAGTCTATCTTTCGAGTGTCGTTTCCTCGGCCCAGAAGATGTAATTGAAATCCATGTTAATGTTTTGAAGAAAAATGCTTGATTATCTTTTAATGATTTTGGTTTAAAAACTATTTTTAATACTAAGAAAATTAAACTAATTTTAATACTAAAATTATAATAAACAATTAAACTACGAGAATCATGCCAAAATAATCTAAAAGATTTATAAGATGAAAATGCTTGCTAAGTGACGTGAAAAGTTCATCAAGTGTGAATTAAGGTCTATTAACGAATTAATTTCCTTAGAAAAGATAATTATCTCACACGTTGGTTTTGTAATGACAAAAAGACTCTCTTAAAAAGATATTAATTACTAGATGTGTAGTTTGACTATTTCTCTGGCTTTTGCCCTTTGAAACATTCAAACTATAAATCTAAATAATCAAATATTATTAATTAATTAAACCTTTTTTCAAATCCACACTTAATTCCCAATTCACAATATCATTTAACAAGCACTAATTAACTACTCGCTACGCATAATGATCAAGTAAACAAAACTAAACATTTTATACTAAGCTACACTAATGAATTGAAAAAGGATAAAAAAATGGGACCAAATTGAAGAGCCGCAAATAAACAATAACCACCCGATTTAATAAGCTAAAGAAAATAATCAAATTCTTTCTAGCTTATTAAACCCGTAAGCTCCACCGCCCTCATGATTTGACCGTACCAAAACAGAACATAAATCCAAACAGTTAAAATAATAACAATTATATCAAAAGCAAATATCCAATTCTAGTTTTCTGTTTTGCACCAAACAAAGGAGCCCAAGAATTTAATAGAACAGTTTGGGCCTCTTATCCGTTTACACTACTAAGCCCAACATCAAATCTACTATCCGCTTTTCATTCTGTTGCTCAAATTAGAAACAATTTTTAGGAAACTACTTTTTATCTATTTACTAATAAGCTAACTATTTGTTCAATACGAAACTGAATTTTAAACCCACAATAGATTTCACAAAAACTTATGAAACAAGAGATCAAATAAGCACTTTTAACAAACGTATTTAAATGAGATTCATCAAACAAAACTAGATCTTAACAAAATAAACTCTAACCGAACAATAAGCATCAAAAATAAGTTCTCACTAACTGAATAAGCTAAGATAACAACAACTACACGCACAGCTTATTCGAATAGGCAAAAAGCTAGACGAGATCTAAACGGTATTTCAAAATAAGCAAACGAAAGAAGAAGCTAGAAAAGAATAATAATAAGCCGAAGCTTATTTGGGATTTTTGAGCTTAAATCTAAAAGAATAAGCTATATCACAGCTTATTTGAGATCTGAAAATAAGCTATCAAAGAAAATAAGCGATCAAAACTTATTCACAAATAAGCTCAACCGAAAGCTTATCTAAAAACTTATTAGATCAAGCTTAAAAGAATTAAGCAATTAAAAGACAATAAGCTATGAAATAACTTATTTGAATTCCATCTTAATTCTGAATAAGCTAGAAAAATAAGCTTAGAAAACAAGCTTTGAGGAGAAGAGCTTATTTACGAATAAGCCAAGAAAAGGGAAAGAAAAGAGAAAAAGAAAATCCAAAAGGATAAGCTAATATAACTCAATAAATATCTCACTTTCTTAAAATAATGCATTACATCAGTCTTGAAATAAGCTTTTACAAAACTAAATAAGCTAAAAATAAAAGACTAAATAAGCTAGAACAACATTTTAAAGTGAGCTAAACTACTCCTAAAAACTAATAATTCAAAATGGCCTGCTGCGTGTGATATTTAAAACAAAAGAAGGGGGTAAACTTGTAAATTTGCTTGAATGATGGCTTCATGATTACGGCAATCACTGGCTTCGAGGAAGGCACCTCGTAACCGACAGCATTCATTCAGCCTGATCCCCCACTCTGCGTGCGACACGTGAAGTTCTATATTGCGTTTCTTATATGCACACGCAATTCTATCTTTTAACTAAGAGAATTTTGTAAATGCCTGGCCACGTGTCTCATTTTGATTTGTTCTTCCATTAGATAGTGGAGGAGCACGTGTCCGGTTTGATTTGAATAAAGGCACGTGGACTGCCATTAGATTTGATTTGTTGGAGAGACTAAGTCCACGCCAGTTTCCAACTTCAATGCTAATACATTGTGTGGCTTATCAATTCCATTTCCCTGTTAGGCCGAGTAGTAATGGCCTGAGTTTGATGATAGTTTGGATGGATTACTTTCCATTGCTGGACCATCATAACACACATTTTCCATCCTTGTGTACTAGTAAATAACTTTAGACTTGGGCTTTTTAAATAAGTTATGGGATCCGGTCCGACAAGTATAAATGGTGTTGGGCCGTCCCAATAAAAGATAAGGCACCGTTCAACTCGAAATTTTTTTATGCTCTCTCCATGGCCCATGCTCAGGGAATTTTTCCGACCTCGTCTTGATCTCCAATAATAAGTAAACTTGATCGAATCGAAGCCGAAAATTCCCGTTTTTGCTTCGTTTTCAAATATTAGTACCTGCAAGACATAAAAACACAAACCAAACATATTTGCAATAATATTAAGCATATTTCATGTTTTTAATCCAATTAATAGTGTTTTCTGGGTTATAAATGATGTGTATTTTAGCGTACATCAAATTCCCCTACACTAAGCCATTGCTGGTCCCACACGTAATGTTTATAAAACACGCTCGGAAATAAATAATTTAACCCCCCTTAACTTATGACCCCTCACAATCAAACAAGAACATAAAAGGTCCATTAAAAGGTTTAAAAATCATTTATTTCGAAAACGCCTCCTTTTAACCACTTATTCAATAATAGATAAAAACTAAAATAAATTTTAAATTTTTTATTTAAAAGGCTTAAAGAACGGGAGTTCGTCATCCTTAATTTTCACAATCCCCAAACCAAGCTTAAAACGAAATCACAACTAAATATAAGATTAAATGCTAACGCTACTCATAAATGCTAATTGTGTAAACGCAGCTACTTTTCGCTCCCTTATTTCTAATTTCCTCTAAGGATTTTATTCGGAAAACATAATGTGAAACGAGATCACTTATTTAAATATATTAAGGTCTTATTATTATAAAGGTGACCGGTTTAAACCAAAATTAGTTTGAAATCATTTCCTTAAGAGACGATATGCTGAGAATAAGGTCCACATTAAGGTTCTAATTTCGCATGATTTAGGGGTTATCTTTTTTATTTCATTCAAAACAACTCAACTACGAGTCCAGAGACGGGGGCTTTATTTAGATAACCTCGGAGTCGAAATTTGGCTTTATTATTATTATTATTACAACATTATTATCCCTCGGTCCTTTAAACAACTGCAACATCGAGAGCGAACTGACCAGAAACAGTAGTC
>BQNB010052095.1:0-26808 GCA_026074375.1 Tanacetum coccineum
CTATGAAATTTTCTGCCACAGGAAGTAAAGGAAGCTCTTAAGAAGACTCCACCCTCTTTAGGTCAATCTTCCTCCTAAGGTCAATCCGTTATTTAAGCACCTGAGTCTCTTTCTGAGTATGAACTTGTACGTTTAATAAAACACCTTTCGGGGGGTCTTGGTTGATCAAAATAAACTAGATGGATCATTGTGTAGTTTACGTAAGAGAAAGTAGAGAGAGGGGATGAACACCAAAAGATGAAAGATTAGATTGAAAAGAAAATGGAAAAATGAACATGCACCCCCTCATGGAGAGCCATGAGGGGTATTTATACTAAAAGAAAAAGCTAACTATTCCTAGTTAACATAAAAGACCCCTGCATGCCACGCAGTGTCCAAAACTAGTCCAATTTACGTGTAAGACGCCAGCTTCACTAAAAGTGAGGCTAACAATCTCCCTCTAAGATGGCGTCACACGTGAATTGGTTACAATGTTCCCTACAAGCAAAAATAAAGAAAAATGATAAGAATGAAGTCCAGTATGTTAGGTTCACATAAATGGACCCAAACAAAGAAGCTTCGGTCACTCGAAGTTACAAGACAAAAGTCTAGCTCGAAATGACATAGAAGTTTTCTCTACCGAACCCGGTTTTGATTGGATTTTTGCACATAACTTCTGACATGACTTCAAAAACTTTCTTCATACGCTTCTGTATTCAACTGTTTTGAAAACAAGAAGATTTCTCTTCTCTTGAAGGTAAAGCGCACTGAAGCGTATACCCCCCTTTTATCAAAAGCTCGGGTTATGCATTGAAGGGTACATAAGCCATTTGATAAAAATCAATCAACGTGTCTGAGAAATCATTTAAGGCCCATTGAGTGTTTCCAGAGTTACCAAAAAGCTCCCCATACACATATGCACCATATTATGAAAGAGTTTTGCAAATGCGAGGTTTAGGAACACACTTATAGATTGAAGATCGTATCCGTTATTAATCCATATTGATCAATTTTAATCACTATTTACGAAGTCAAAATTGTGACACCAAAGTAACAAGTTGAAGCACTAATCATCTCTGCGGACTAACCTCCAGCATATTTTATAAAGCCCGATCAAGTGAACTTGTTGTGCGTCCTTGATGTATACATTTCTCCCTCCAGGAAAGTGCTGATATAAATTGCTACACCAAAGTCAATTAAGTCCCGAGTGTATGCAATTTGTCCCTCTATGTAGTCAAAACGGTAACATCAAAACAGTAACATAAAAAATCAACTAAGTACTAGATGTACATATTTCTCCCTCCAGGATGATGAATAACTGAGGAATCATCATACACATGTGTACATCTTATGCCAACTGGAACTACTTACTTAGCTTCATAACCCGTGATTGCATAAGCAATTATTTGTGAGAAGATGTCAAATTGTACTCTCTTTACAATTCTATCTTGATCAACCCGAGCTAAATCCCCTTATCTATTCTATAGGCTAATACTAATGACCACTGATGCAACCCGATGAAACGAACCCGAGAATGAAGCAAAATCCCCGACTTGTGACTTAATCTTGTACTATCCGCGTGATGAAGAACGGTGCAGAGGCAAATCTCTAAGTACCATATACTCACCCAAAAGTATATAAAAAATACAACACCTCTTGAAAAACTCCTCAACTACATGAGACACTGAGTACTACAATGTAACTCCTTTAAGTGATAGCTATAACCCGTGAGTACTACAATGTAACTCCTTACATCGAGTATAACTAGATACATCAAGTCTTCATCACAAACCGTATATGCCCGAACAAGTCATCTTCGTTGACGAAAAACAAAGACGAAATAAGTACACTCCTCGTGAAATACTACTTCAATCCCAAATAAATAACATCGGACAATAACTCCATAGTCATTAAAATTCAATACTAGCCATGATGAATGAAGGTGAATTTTGATAAGGATCGTTTTTAGTGTAATGTATTGTGTTTGTTGTGTTGTTGTTCGTGAATTTGTCATGGTTAACGGATATTGGGCTAAAAATAGAACATAAGCACGGCCCGTCCAAGTAATAAACCCGGTCTTTTATACTTTACCCGACAAGATAATGTTTAATACCCGGCTAAATCCATTAACAAAATTCTATACTTATCAATAAAACTCGGTCCAGCCCAACACCAACTTGTATACCTGGCCCATGCCTTTAATCTTTAAACAACCCATAATCCAACTCATTAAACATTCGGCCCACTTGATTCTGCACACACCAACCGGCCCACAATTTGTTAATAGAACACGGTCTGCTATATACTTGGTCTAACAACATATCACCACAACCCAATATAAAAATAAGTGTAGCCTAAATTTATTAAGAGTGTGATCCAAATATTCTATGACCTGGCCCTTGTAGACATAATCTCGGCCCATGTATTTTTGTGTGACCGGTCTACCACTAAAAACCCTCATACTCGATGCATAGTATATAAGACATTCTCCTTTTAATTAGGGTATCATTTATCCCTAATTATACTAAAAAAAACGCAGCCATACAATCACACTCTCTTCACAGATCGTCCCTATTGTCTCCATATCACATCAATAAAATCAAACAACCACTACTTTATGTATTCCAGATAATAAAAACTGAACCAAGGATCTTCTTTCTTCATTCGATTATACAAGGACACGGCATTTAGATCCTTTGGAGGGTCTCAGGTAGGGTCGACTTGATAGATCTAGAGTTGTTCTTACATCGAAGCAAAGATGATAATAACATAATTGTTATTGATCAATCTTTATATTCGAATATTGAAAGTGTTAGACCCTCACAGATCTGTGATGATACCAATTTTCATGTGATTGGACCTTTTAAGGTTCTTGAATTAATTGCAACAAACGAAAATTGAATCTGAGATCTTTAATTTTTTCTGTTTTGTTCGAGTCTTGTTGGGATAGAGGAGATGTGGTTGTGATGTGACGATGGGTTATAGGATTAGTATTGTGGATTTGATTTGAGTTGTTGTTGAGGCTGACGTTGATGTTGGTTTTCACATTTCATTTGACCGTGACTCACTGAGTTGACCCGGTTGGGTTGTTCCATGTTAGATCGGTTCTAGAAACAACTCGTTCGGTTGGTTGTTAATTTAACTCGTTCAGTTGTCATGTCTTGAACTAGATCGGTTCCACTCAAATGAACTCGTTCGGTTCCCCTTTGTTGAAAAACTAGTTCGGTTCTTGCTAAGTAAACTAGTTCGGTCCTCAAGTGTGTGGCTCGTTCGGTCTTAGAAAAAAAACAACTAGATCGGTGGACTTAAATATCAACTGGTTCGGTTGTGAAAGTTTTTGCTTGTTCGGCTCTAGAAAGATGTCACTCGTTCGGTTGACAAAGATTTTGCTCGTTCGGTGTCTTTGGATTGTTACTCGTTCGGTTTGGCAATAGAACAGACACCTTGTGTGCACCTCTTTTTTCACTTGTTGTATGCCGAGCGAATTACCAAGATAACCTAGAAAATAAGCTCTCTAAAGAAACCTTCTTTCTTGCCTTCAACAGTGAACCAAAAAAAATTCAAGAGACCCAGATATAACCAAAACAGGACCAAACCAACCTCATAAAAAGTATATAAAAAATAAAGGAGAAGAAAACTGTTATAAAACAGTTTTAATAATAAAACTGTTATACAGTACAAAACTGTTACACAAAAAAACTATTCGTGCCTTTACTATTTCAGAAAAAGAAAAAAATATTCTTATGACAAAGCATAAAACACCACGAACATAACACACAATACAAAACACCCCCGGTTAGCTCTTGATACCAATTGTATGTTTAATAAAACACCTTTCAGGGGGTCTTGGTTGATCAAAATAAACTAGATGGATCATTGTGTAGTTTTAGTAAGAGAAAGTAGAGAGAGGGGATGAACACCAAAGGATGAAAGATTAGATTGAAAAGAAAATGGAAAAATGAACATGCACCCCCTCATGGAGAGCCATGAGGGGTATTTATACTAAAAGAAAAAGCTAACTATTCCTAGTTAACATAAAAGACCCCTGCATGCCACGCAGTGTCCAAAACTAGTCCAATTCACGTGTAAGACGCCAGCTTCACTAAAAGTGAGGCTAACAGAACTGAAGAAAATACTCTATGAAAAGATGCATAAGAGCTAATCTAACCTGACTCATGACACGCATCAAGAGCTATTTGATGCACTAATATGGTCAATGTTACTTGATGAAGCCAATATGAAAAAAGGTGACAAACTTGATTCAGTTCCTAAGAAAAGAGACCGTGGAGATGATCAAGATGAAGACCCTTCAGCTGGATCAAACCAGGGTAAGAAGACCAAGAAGATAAGATGCGATGAGTCCGAATCATCCAAGAAGACATCCACCACCAAAGAATCATCTAAAGGTAAATCTCTGGCTAAACCCTCTAAATCTAGTAAATCTGTGACTGCAGAAGAACGAGTTGAAGAATGAGTGTTTGAGATAGCTTTAGATGATGTTGAGCAAACCGTTGATGATGTTGGCCAACCACCTCATAATGATGTTGATGAAACTCAAGCAGATGCGGCTTCAAAGATCCCAAAGAAGGATTGGTTCCAGAATGCTCCAAGGCCTGAGATACTTAATCCAGATTGGAATACAGTTAAAACCGTTAATGATACTCTAGAACAGCCATGACTTAATGAGATGATACAAGCTGAGAAGCCTCTACTCATGTTCGATGAGTTGATGAGTACTCATATTGATTTTTCTGCATTTTTCATAAATTGTCTCAAACTAAGGAAGATCACAAGAGCAGATCTAGTAGGTCCAGTGTTCAATCTACTCAAAGGTACATGTAAAGTTATGTGACTAGAGTACAATCTGGGAGTAATGCTCTCGTCCTTTGGACAGATCAACTCGACTGGGGCAAAAGCCGCCATGAAGGTCACAAAATCCTAGTTGATATGAGCAAGCCTCTACCCTTGCAAGACAAAGAAGGTTGACTTACAATTCCCGTTGAATTCTTCTTTAATAATGATCTTGAATACTTGAAAGCAGGAAATAAAGAAAGATCATACTCCTCTTCCATTATAAAGACATCAGTTGCAAGGTATACATTGGAAGGTATTGAAGACATGATTCCAACACTATGGAGTCTTGTCATTATTGCCTATGACAAGGATGCTGCTCTTGGAATATCTTATTGGGGACCACAATGTCAACAGTTCTACAAAGCTATGATCAATACGGTTTCCAAACACAAAGTCTTCTTAACTATAAGAATTCTGAGTGTGGTTAGTGTTCAGTTGGAAAAGAGATCTGGGTATGGCTACTTGAAGGAAATTGTTGTAAGGCAAGCTGATCAAAAACTTTACAAGTTCAAAGAAGGTGATTTTCCGGACTTACACCTTAATGACATTAAAGACATGTTGCTCCTGATTGCTCAAAACAAGCTCTTTAACCTGGATGGTGATGTAATTATGGACTTTGTCACTGCTATAAAGATGTTCACCTGAGGAATCATCGTTAAGAACGGGGTTGAAGACGTGCAGCTAGGTGTCGAAAGTTACCAAAGAAAGCTCAACTTAACCAAGCCTCAAAGAACATGTTAACATATCTCAGTCAAAGAACCTTATACTTCAAACTATGATCCACCGGGTATTATATATGAAGACAAGAGCAAGAAGAAATGGCTGATGCGACTTGATGAGATCCATAAGTTTTGTGATGGGACTCTCCAATCAGTTTATACAATTCTTCGTGAAAGGCTTCTGAACTTCGAGTTTGGCTAAAATTAATACATGCCTTTGAGGGAGTGGACAGAAAAGGTTAAGAAACATACATGCATCATGTTGAACAATATTGATGAACTGCTGCTCAAGCGAAGAATTCTGAGGAGTTTAGAAGTGCTGGTTGGTGGCAGAAAAATAGAGATGGACAAACGACTGATGCAAAGGACAGTATGACTAGGTCATACTTGGCTTAAACATGTTAGGTCATGTCTCATATCTTATCTTGTATAATATATAAATATGTAGTGTACAAAAATAAGTATATATGTGTTAAGTATAATTTTTCATGAGTATTTGTTTAAATTCAAAATCTTTCAAAATATGTACTTAACACTATATCATTCCCTCAACAATTGAGGGGGATAATTAATATGTTCCAAATAAGCTTGCTAATTGGTAACATCTCTCCCTTGCACAGTCTTAATCAATTGATATCCCAAATATCAAAAGGTTTTTTACATTTTGGATAAGGGAAGAAAATATGATTAAAACTATGCAACTAATAAACATGATCTAAAAGGACTCAGGTGCTAGCTTCTCCCTTGTATGTGCAAAAGGATTTCGATAATCGATTCATATATGCAGGGGGAGCATTTTCAAAAGATGAAAACATCAAGGTACAAAAGCATTGATTTATATTACAAGTACCTTGATTGGTTTTTCAAAATGGTTTTAATGGCAAGAATGAAGATACCCAAAAGACTGACCATGTACTTAATTTTTTAGAGTTCTAAGGTGGTTAATATTAGGTATCTGTTCCATGATCCAGTCAGATTCAGAGGGATCTACCCAGGGACATTCCATTAGATAGTGTAGAAGTCCTTAGGTATGATACAAAAGGAGTAAAAGTGAGAATGGGGAATAATGCGGACTAAGACAGAGCTAACACTGGAATAAACCTAAAAAGATGGTAGTGATGAAGTCTTGGTAAGCATTGAAGGGTTTGAAGAATGAAAAAGAAATGTAAAGATAAAGGGTGAAAAGAAAGAAGCCCTCTTTACACTTAGACAGAAACCGGGTCAATACATATGCTATCAGAAACACTAAGTTGTTGTCTGGTATTAAAGATAGACATCATAGACCCAGTGATGCAATGCACAACCCTCCCTAGCTACTAAGAATCTCTTAAAAGATTTTTGTTTCAATTCTCTCAGAGACTAAACATGTTATCTATTGATTTTCTCACTCCGAGTTAGTTGATATTGAAAAGGTGGCAGTCAACTCCAGCCTCCGATTACTAAAACCAAAGTGCACTATTAAGTCTAGAGCCATAGGAGATCATCCATAAATCTCACTAGGACACTATCTACCATTCACTTGTTCTTTATACACTGTGAAAACAAGTAAAATATCAAGATTCATACGCATTATCCTCGTGATCTTGCCAGAACATCATAGTCATACTTAAGTATTCACAATGACGATGGAAATCCTTCCATAGCCAACATCAAACAAGAGAAAGAGAGAATCACAAACACTTATGTGAGGTACTAGTATATACTTTCCATGCTTTTAACTACGAGGTTTAGGAGGTTGTGTCGTAAACTGCTTTTAAAGAGTAGGTTAAATGCCCCCAATATTGCTATTGTCTAGGTAGAAAAGCCCATTTGCTTAAGGACAAGAAAATCCTAAGTGTAGGGGTATTTGATGAGGTGTCATTTTATACACTATTTTGGGGTCATTTAACCCCCTAAATCATGCAAATATGCCCAGATTATGTGCTTAATCGTTTGTTTTTAGGTTTTTAGCACTTGGATGGCATTTGGAGGAAATACACGTGACTTGGGCTCATTTGGAGAAGAAACGGACAAGACTACGGACCTACACCAAAATCTCTTGAAGAATGATGCAAACAGACCGTGGAGACGGCGTCGCAAGCATAAAGCGACGCCGTCGTGATCTTTCTAGTGACGGCGTCGAGGATTTGACGACGACGTCAGGACGCAACCGACTTAAATCAGATCTAGAAGATTCGACATGGTGACGGCGTCGCGACCATTACTTGACGCCGTCGCAGCGTTTTTCCTATAAATACAAAACCGATTTTAGGGTTTTAAGTGTGTAACTTTGTATAACTTTTGGGAGACGAACCCTAATCATTCTGGCAGCTTTTAGGTCATTTTAGGGCCTCAAAACCCTATTGTAACTGACCTAAATCCATGTTTTAATCAAGTAAGATTGTTTATCATTAATCATTTGAGATTTTGGGAATATAACTTTCAGTATTCTGGTGGTCTTCGGCAGTTTTGCGAGGCATTGTTACCTAAAATAAATAATAATACAAGATTTCATAATTGTGAACTTGTATAGTTAATAAGAATTGTTGTGCCTAGTGTGTGCCTACATGCAACAAATGTGGAGTTGCGGCTAACTCGACTCTAAAATAAAAACCTATGAGTTAACCCAAACACTCCTTAATTCAATTTTGCTCGCCCAAACAAGTCAAAAAATACATATTGATTATGTATCTCGATTGATGGTCATGAGATCATCATGCATGAATGCAAAAACGTTTTTAAAGTGTATTAACAATGCATTAAAACATTTTTATGATGTTCTTAACGTAAGAAATTTCGATAGAAATTTGGGGTTTTGTTCATATCAAAAATTTTGACAAACACACTCAATTATGCAAATCCTATGTATACGGGAAGCACAATAGTTATACATTGTGTTATTTCAGTCCTAATTACACATAATCAAAAGAAAAATGAAAAACCCTAATTTTGATTTTATGTTCATCATGAATCCTAGACACGAATTAATGAGAAACGGCTTACAATTGATGATCTTAATGATGTTAGGATTGATTATTGATGTTGATTTGATCTTCAATTTTGTTAGATCTTGATCAAGCCTTCCCGACCTATTCCTCTAGAATCGATTACACACCCCCGAGTCTTGCCTATACTACTACTACAACGATTAGGTAAGCTTCCTAGGGAGTTGTAAAACTCCGTGTTGATGTCTTTACGACAACCGCACACATCACTTCCTTTGAGATGTCACTTCTATTTTAATGTTAAATGCACGATTCCTTATTAATATATGGAGTTCTATATATATACTTAGAACAATATGACTATTCGTTTCTTGACTGCAAAGTAAGAAAACTATATGACTAATGGTTTCTTGACTGCAAAGTAAGAAAACTATTACTCTACTAGGACTCCTACACATTTAATGTATGTAACCCTATTAAGAGAATATGTCAAGATAAAAAGGTAAGCTACATGATTATGTTTTCTTGGAAATCATAAACATGGAGTTTGGAATTAACTTAAACTTACTATTAATTTACTTTAGTTTAATAATTGTTATGTCTTCTAGTTAAAGACATGTACATTAAGTCATTTACTTGTGAAAAGAATTATAACGTAAAGTAAAAAAGTTATCCTGTTATGTCTTCCTGTTAAAGACATGTACATGAAGTCATTGACTTGGCCAAAGACTTATAACGAATAGTATTGTATTAGATGTTTATGTCTACTTGTTAGTACATACACATTAAGTCATTAACTTGATCAAGGACTTATAAAAGGATGCAATTGGCTTAGTAATACCATTGATACCATTATATTTTAACTTAAGTTGGTATAATAGAAAAAGCCATAAAGTATAAGATCAATCTTATTAGAATAGCACATTTTATGGTATGTCCAACAAGGGTAATCAAACTCTATATTGATATTGTTTTGATTCATGATGACCTTAACTTATTTAACTCCTAAAAGAGATCAAGGTTAGATAATTGAGTATGTCACGGATATACCCAATTAGACTCCAACCTAGAAGGTTATTTAAGATAAAATGAGATGAATCTTGGTGTCGTTCGTGAGAACGAATCGAGTAATAGTATATAAGTATCTCCCGTTCGATATAAAAATTACTTTAGAAAAAGTAATATTGAATCTACCGGGTGTCGTATTCTCGAAGAGAGATGAATTTGAAATTCACAAAATTATTTGTGGTTTGATGTCTTGATTGTTCAATTATTTGGTTTTTGATTTTTAACTAAGATATAATAATAAACTAGATTAAACTAAATAACAATAAGCAAAGCAACTAAACGAAGATATATATATAAAAGGATATGCTTGCTAAGTGAAGTGTTTAGATCCTTAAGTGTGAATTAAAGTTCTTATTAATGAATCAATACCCGTCAAATGAATTATTTTCTCACAACGTTAGTTTTTATTAAAAACAATTTTTATCAAGATATTAATTACTAAATTAATGTCTAATTATTCTTACGGCTTTTGCCCCTAATAATCAAAACACTAATCTAAGAAATTTGAAATCACACTAACAATTTTTTTAATTATCAACTTAATTTTCCATACACACTTAATCCCTTTTTTTATTTTTTTTTTTTTTCAACTTATACGCCATCATAAGAAAAAAACTACTCACTAATCATGCTAGCAAACAAATAAGCAATAATAGACATTATAAGCTAAATTAAACTACACTAATTAATATTAAAAAGAGAAAGAAGGTAGAACCGAATTGATGAACCGAAATCAAATATAAAACCACCCAATTACATGAACTAATAAAATACCTAGTTTATTTCTCAATTAGCTTTTATTTTACTAAATAGTAAATAAAGTTGTAAACTTTATAAACTACAAGCTTAATAAAAATTAAATAAAGCTCTAAACTCATAAATCAAATTAACTTATGTAACCCTTAAGCTCCATGCCAAAGTGTAGAAGGTTTCATCAACACAATATGAAAAACAAGGGTTAAGCTAAACAAGATAATAAGCTAGAAACAATAAGCTACTTATAAAACTTTCAAAAACCTTTTAAACAAAATGGAATAAGTTAGATATACTTTAATAATAAAACTAAAAAATGAAATAAGCTAATAAGCTATTCGAATAAGAAAGGTGTCTAAGGCTTAATAATAAGTCGAGTATAATCAAACACTTGTCGCACCCTTTGATAAATATCGAATAAGCTCAAAAACAAATAAGCTAGCCAAAAGTGAAAACAAGATAAACTAAGCTAACAGAGAATTAATTAAAACTATTTAGAACATAAGCTTTTAAATCTTTAAAACCGAGACATAAGCTTTCAAAAAATAAGGGAGCTCAAAGCTTATTAAATAAGCTGAGGAATTAAGCACTCGTGGCTTCCTTTTGGCTTTCGAATTAAGCTTCGGTCTAGAATAAGTAAACCAAATAAGCAAAAGAGAAAATAGAAAATAAATGAAATAAGCTAATGCTTAATAGGTGATATAATCTAGATCCAAATCGAATAAGCCATATGAGAGCTTATTCGAATATGAACTTAAGCTAAGAGAGAAATAAGCCAACACAAGCTTATTCGAGTAGAAAATAAGAAAAGGAATTCAAATAAGTACCTCAAGCTATAAAACCACAAACCTCAAACATTTTTCATTAATAAGATAAAGAGTTAATTACAATAAATAGGAAATAAGCTACAATAAGCTGACTACAAAAAACTAATAAGCTGCAAATTTCATAAGCTAAAATTTGAATGAAAACTAAACTACAACTAATTTTCTCCACTAAAACTACACGTCTGAAATGAGCTGATGGATCTTCTTTTTATAGCCAAAGTTAGGGGGCAAAATGGTAAATTTGTTGGAGGAGCGTGTGTAGGAAATCTCCAGGAAAGAGCCCATAAATGCCAATGATGGCCTCGGTTTAACAACCTCAGACTGCCAGCCTAATATTCCCTTAATCCACTAATTGGTGAGTTCCACGTTGCATTCTAGAAGTAATAATGTTGGCTAGGGTGCCCGAGCCAACCTCTGAGCCAGCAAATCGAACGACGAGCCAACCTCCGAGCCTCCTTTTTGCCCGAACCTGCAAGATTTAGATAGCTTTGCCACGTGTCACCACCTGAGTGGTGCCACGTGGCATATGGTCCCATGCTAGGTCAGATGCCATGTCAGCAGCCACGTCAGCAAGTGGGGCCGACTTGCTGACGTGTCCGCCACGTGGCAGCTGACGTGGATAATATCAAAAAGCACCCAGCCCAGACTCGAACTCGGGACATCACCAAGCTAAGGTTTAAATAAGAAGGTTCAAGTATAAAAGGCCGGTACTGTTGAACTCGTAATTTCGTGCTTTTTCTAACGGAGTGCTCGAGGAATTTTTCCGGGTTCGTTTGAATCTCGATAAACATGAAAAGGTCGTTGAAAGTCACCCGAAAATTACCGTTTTTGCATTGTTTTCAATTATTTGTACCTGCAAGACATAATAACACTTACCAAGCATATTTGAATTATAAATTAACCCATTTTATGGTTATTAGTCCGATTTATAGTGTTTTCTAGGGTATAAAGGATGTGTGTTTAAGCACACATCAAATTCCCCCACACTAAGCCATTGCTGGTTGATGTGCTATCGTGTAGGGTCAATTAATTGATTACCAAGTTTTAAAATTATATTTAGCTGACTTATCCTAAAACAATACTTTAACAGGCAGTGTACTCGATCGGGTGGAGTTTCCTGGTAAGTAGGGTGTCGAACACTAAGAGCGAGTTCGTTAATATTATAATCTATCAGTATTTTAATTACTCTAGTTAAGTTATTTCTAATTACTTGTTAAACCTATGCTATGTACGCTTCTAACGATAGATGGGGGTTTTCAGCCTGAGAGACTGGCACAGGTTTTATGGTGACAATAATCAATTCTAAACACAATAAACATGCAAGAAAACAATCAAAAGATAAAAGAGCGGTACAAGCCAAATAATAGAAAACTGTATTAGCCATATTAAATCTAATTAAATGCTGGTTTGTTTATTTAGTGCAATGATTTCTTATCTCGAAGCGGCATATCATTCTTAAGACTTAGGCGGGACATCATCCTAAGACCTAGACACGTTGAATCCTGTCACAATTAACGTATCCGCATAAAGCATCCTTTTAGTTTAATTATAATCTATCTAGGGATTATAGCAATGGTGATCTTGATAAACCCTAGCCCATCGGGACTTTACCCACTTACTGTTTGACGGTATTTTATATACTGGTAGTCCACTATTCAAATCTTTATCAATTAATCAAGAACATACTTGTTGAAACATTACGGGTCACCTGCCGGTCCAACTAAGCTCTTAATTTAAAGACAAAGACAGAATGTTATTTGTGATCCTATTGGTCCAGTAATATAAAACACGATATGGAGAGCTATCCTAGTATCTAGCTCACTTGTTAGGCGTAACTAGACCCAGTTGAATGATAGGTCGCATATTCAAACACGTAGACAAGTATCATGTGATAAACATAATTAAACTCTCAACGATAAATTAAGAAAATCAATTTTAAAACAAACCAAACATTAAATCTTTATTAAGATGGCTAATACCCAAGGGTAATAGCCCATAACCATTGTAACTATACAAGCGTGATCAAATAACCAAGGTAAACTAAACTTTTTACCGAACGATACCAAAAAATAAATGATTACAAGAGTATAGGAATTACACGGTGTCTTCTATGGAATCGTGATCGATGGGTGGAAAACTAGAAGGGGGTTGAATAGTTTACCGCTTTTTAAATTTAATGTTTAGTTTGTTTGTAAAAACTTAGATTCGGCTTTATGTGATCTCAATATGTGCACAATATGAACAATTGAAGTAATTAAATAATGATAAGTAAATATGAAAGACAAGAGATAAGAGTTAGAAAGATCAAACCACAACACAAGGATTTATAGTGGTTCGGTAACGAAGCACCTCTTCGCCATACTCCACTCCCCGAGCAACAAACTCGAGAGTTCTCTTCACTATGTCAACAAGCTCCCATTAGGCGGAGAAAACCGTACACAACTTAACTTACACCAATTTCCGACACTAAGCTAAATGTCGAGTTCTAATCCTAGTTAGAACCAATCTACCACAACTTCTTCACTACGATTCACAACTTCACTTCTCCTATACACTACTACGATCACACCAATCTATATTACTTACAAAGATCACTCCGATCTAACAATACTTACAATGATCACCACGATCTAACAATTTTACACAACTATGATACACACATCTATATTACTTACAAAGATCACTCCGATCTAACAATACTTACAATGATCACCACGATCTAACAATTTTACACAACTAACTTGATGATAAGAAGTATTATTCTCTTGCACTTGAGGAATTGAGCTTGGATCACTTGGAAACAAAGCTTTATGATTAAATGATCAAAGGATTTGTAGAAGAGTATAAACTGATTTAGAACAGAAAGAAAGTGTGTGCAATAGGTGAGAAAATCAGTGGAGAATAGTCTAGTATTTATAGGCAAGCTGAGACAAAAAAACACGTGGCAAGGTCCTTTAATTAGGGTGTCGGTCCCTTAACAATTAAAGGGGCCGCACGTTATAATTAAAGGAGGCAGCCCAAGCCATGACGTTACCTTTTTTGTCTTTTCTGTAGGGAGGTTCACTGTTTTTGGAAATTTCTTGCCGTTTTTGGGTTAGAAAATGCAGAATTCAAAAATATTTATTTAAATAAAATATTTCTTGTAAATCTAATTTTTTTTGTAAAAGATATAAAATGTTTGTGTCAGTTTTTAAAAAGTGTGAGGTTATAATAAAAATTATTTGATCAATTAAGCATTTTTTATTTCATACCTTTAAGTGGATTAATTTCGAAATGAAATTTACTACTAATTACTTGTTTACATTTAATTTTTCATTAATTATTTTTACATTTTGTGATTATCAAAAAGTAGAGAGATCAAAAATATTAGTAATGTTTTTAGGCATTATTTCTATCAACAATCTCTCCCTTTTTGACGATTACAAAATTTAAACTCATTAAATGAAAAATTAATTTTTAACCAAGTATTTAGTGAGTTTATTTTCAATTCTCCCCCTTTTTGTAGAATCAAAAAGGCTTTGACGACGAATATTTAGTAGAATCGACGAAATAAATGCTCTCCCTTGATGTGTACCCCCTCTCGTTCGAGGGCACCATGGAATCGAGCTATGGTAACTTTGCTACAAAAACAAGTTAGAAGAACCACACCAATTTTTTTAACATTTAAAGCAAAGAAAGGAAAAATAATATGCATACATTAAACATAAGTACAAACAAGTGCATACTTGCATAATATTAAAGACCATTCATTTAAAATAAAACTTGTGTATACAACACAATCATACATGCATAAAATAGAAATAATATGCTTGAAGCATATTAGTACATCATTCATAAAGATTTAAAGTACAAATATCCTAATTTCCATAGGACTTGCTTGCAAAAGGGTTGGTTGACAATTATTTGAAAATATTAACTAAACATAGAGTATGTTTAGTTAGGTGAGGTTGATGGTTAGGCGTTGGTAGTGTGGTTTTTGGAAAAGGAGGTTGTGATAAGCATAATGTTTAATGTTAGGAGAAATAGATTGGGGTTCATCTATTCAATTCATTAATATGATGAGTACGATTGTTGAGATGCAACACAAACATGAATCTTCATGTGGCTCAAGACTCGGTTCTAAGGAATGCGAGGACCAAGATAGGATGTAGTAGGTGATGGAGAATGGGAACAGGACCATCATGTGGTGGTAATTGGTGAAAGGGTGAGAGTGATGTCCATGGATGCATTTTCTTGAGTTGGAGGTGGTGGAGAAACCTCTTGGAGGAGGAGATGTTGGTAGTTCAGATAACAATATGGTGAAAGTGATGTTGATGACGTTGGTGATTTAGGTATGTAGTCAATTGATGATGAAGAGGTATCTTTGGTTGATGGTGTTTTGGAGGGTGCATTGGGAGCACTAGGTGATGAGAGTTGATGTTTAGGTGATGGAGTTTTAGTGTCATCTTGGGTTAAATCCACAAACATTTGTTTTGGTGGAATGATGTTGATTTTTAGTCTTTTTGAAGCTTTGGAAATAGAGGCTCTAGTGGATGCCATGGAGGTTTGTGGTGGTTGATAATGGATGAAGAAGATGATGAATTGGTGATATGCATTTGGAATGGGGAATTTTATTGAAGAAATTTGTTTGAAAAGGGAATGAGGTTTGATTGGTTTTAGAAATTTCCAAAAATTTTTGTTCGAGCATTCTTGTAAGAATAGCTTGAGGTAGGTTAAAAGGGACTGTCAAAAGAAGAAGAAACAGTAAAATCCGTGATCCAGGTGGCCGGTCCTTTTAATTGGGGGCCGGTCCCCTTAAAATTAAGGGGGCCACCCTTATGAATTAAGGGGGCCGCCCACCTGATGGTTTCCAGACGACCAAAAATTTGATTTTTATAAAAATGTTGTAAGAAATGTTGTGTTTTGGTGGTCAATTTGCAGCAAGTCCCATGTGAACATATATATTCATAGAGACAAGTATATCATGCATGCATGCAATAAAAAATGTATGAGCTAAGAACATTCATTAAAAACATACAAATAGCACATAACAATTAGATGTTTTAAGAAAGCCTTAAATAAGTTCAAGTTCTTCCGACAAAGTCGGGTTGTCATCACATAATTTAATTAAAAATAAACAATAGAATAAAGTTCACACAATATCCTATAACCAAATTATTTTACAATCTGTCATTACACACCTCTATACTTCTTTTTCTTGCAAAGACTCCTCGCAATGCCATATTCTGAATGCCTTGAATCCACTCTAACCTCTTTGTAGATCTTCTTGCGTTTGATTCGCTATTCGGTTTTGTCGCTCAAAGAGAAGATCATCACTTTGTTCAGAAGGAGAGGGAATTTCGTATCGTTGGTAATTGAGTGGTTTGAGAGAATTTAGATAAGTAGTGGGGAGATAGTGGGTTACTAGCACGGACGAAGGACCATCATCCTCATCATCATCTTCTTGGCGAGATGAAGATCCGGTTATGATGGGCGAAAGTTGATGAGACGGAGTGACGGGCTTTTCCACGATCACTTTGAGGTCGGCGTGTTTGTTTTAAAGCGAGTGGACGCATGACATGATCAAAGAAATTATAGATGCCATTGTCAAGATGAGGGTAATGTTCCATAACATGTCGAAAGAGATGTGTCAAGAACATACCATAAGGAAGATGAGCTTTAGGAGTTGCTCGTGCACTTTTAATTCTTTTGACAAAGAAATAGGCAAGATTATATTGTTGTTCGGCTCGAATATTATATAATATGTGAGCAAGGAAAGCCGGGAGATGGTCCCGGTGTCCTCCTAATCCAAACACATTTTCATAACTGAGTTCGTTCCATCTCTTCAAATCACGTCTAAGCTCTTTGGTTAGAACTTGATTTGATGAAAGAATGACGTTTTTGTTTTTGATGGTGCGGTTAGAGTCAACACGTTCGAATCGAAGAAATTGATGAATTTCTTCAGGAGTAGGAAGATCGGTATGATATGGTCCTTCGGTCTCTTGAGAGTATGCAAGAGCACCAAGATCCCATTGATTTGTGAAGACAACTTGGCTATCGAATGGAATTCTAAGGATTTGACAGAATTTTTAGAGAGAGATATATTTGTTAGAGGAGTGTGATGAATTCGTTTTGAATCATGAAGGAGATAAGAATAACTCCGGAGTTATCTCTTTAAAGAGTGACTTGACTATAAAAGTCTAGAACAAAACGAGGGACAATTGGCTCGTTAATTTCGTAGAGACAATTGAGACGGATGTTTGAAAAACAACGATCGATGTGATCAGATATGTAGTAAAGTTGATCAACAACTCTACCCTCATGAATACATCGATCTTCGATGGGTTTGTAGAAGTGAGCGATAGAAGGAGAGATACCGGGTGTTTGGGAATTTTTAGGAATGTAAGAAGGTTTGGTTAAGAGAGGGTGCACCACTGGTTGCTCCGAAGGCGATGATTTCACCTAAACGGCTAACAACAAAATAAAATGTTACAAAAAAATAAAAATAAAAATAACGTTTTAAAAAGTGACAAATGTGGAACAAGGATTACTTCGACTCAAATAAAAATAAAAACCTATGAAGTAATCCATATGTTCCTTAATTTATTTTTGACTCAATCTAGAATCTCGCAAAATATATATTGAATTATATATTTCGATGTCTAGTGTGATCTTGTCAAGTATTGTGAGTTAATAAGAGGGGAATGGATTATTTTGATTAAATTGTTGTTCCAAAAAAATATATCCAAACACTCCTTTATTAACATAAGACTTGACTAAGATCGTCTAGAAGATATACATTAAGTTGTATATCTTGCCGAACAAAGTGAGTTCATTACGTATGACTTGACGCGAGTAAAATGGTGTTTGTTTCGACTCAGCACTATCGTTTAAAAACGTTATAAAACCAACCGCCCCTTTATTTTTACAATTTTATAAAATGTATCAATATAATATATGAATTATATATCGTGTGACTTATACAGGTTTGTTAAGGTGTTTTTTACAAGTGACAAAACTATAGTGATGGTCATTTCGACTCTAAAAATTGATCATAAGAAACGAACCAAACACCCCTTTATTTTTATAAAATATTATCCATTGATTCGAAAAATATACATTTAGGAATATATGTTTCGATGGACAATGTATAATCATTTTAACGTGTTTTTGGCATGAATCAACAATGTATAGACTTTTGTTTTAAGATTTCTTAGTTAAAAAAATTTGAAAAATATGTATATATATTTATAAATTTTCGAACTAAAAGAAAATGTGACTCAATCCTATTGAAAGTTTTTGAATTCCTATGACTACGTGAATCATTGTAGTTAAGGATTTCCTAAACCTAATCGTAAAAATATAAAAGATGCAAAAATTAAGAAAAATGCCCAATTTTGATTAGAGAAAATTGGATTGAAATTGAAAAAGATAAAAGTATGAGAAATCTTACAATAGAGGTTGTTAATCTTGTTATTGGTATTTTCCCTTGTGAATTTGGATCAAATAGGTGTTTAAAGGTTTGATTTTTGGTGTTTGGGAGTGTGTGTTCGTCACACAGTAGCAGGAGGAAAAAGGAGGGTTAGAATGGGTGTTTGGATTTGGGTTTAACGCAAAAAAGGGAGTGTTTGGAGATTTAAATGTCCGATCCTCTTAAAATTAAGGGGGCCGCCCTCAATAACATGGCCGGTCCCTTTAATTTTAAGGGGGCCGCCCATCTGAACAGATTTTTTTTTGATTTTGACTAGTTTTGAAATTTAAAAATAAAACTTGGACTAGTGTACCTCGGCCGGAAGGTGCCAATATTGTTCGTTGTATGTGGTTATTTCGCCATAAGTTTTTTGTTGATGGCACTCTTAGTCAGTATAAGGCACGTCTTGTTGCCAATGGTAGCACGCAGGTTGAGGGTGTTGATGTTGATGAGAATTTTAGTCCGGTTGTTAAGCCGGACACTATTTAGACTGTTCTTAGTTTAGCTATTTCTTGACATTGGCTTGTTCATCAGCTTGATGTAAAGAATACTTTTTTACATGGTGACTTAGCTGAGACTGTTTATATGCATCAGCCTCCCGATTTTCGAGACCCTGAGCATCCGGATTATGTTTATTTACGCGTGACTCTTCTGGTATGTTTTTGTCACAGCGTAAGTATGCTATGGAGATTTTGGAGCGTGCTCATATGGTTGGTTGTAATTCTTCTCGGACTCTTGTTGATACTGAGTCCAAGTTAGGGGATGGTGGTACTCTGGTTGTTGATCCTACCTTATACCGGAGTTTAGCAGGTTCTCTTCTGTATCTCACATTCACTAGACTTGATATTACATATGTTGTGCAGCAGGTTTGTCTTTATATGCATGATCCACGGGAGCCTCATTTCTCTGCTCTCAAGCGAATTTTGCGGTATGTTCAGGGGACTTTGGACTATGGTTTACAGCTATTTTCATCTACTACTGACTCCTTGATTGCTTATTCGGATGCTGATTGGGCTGGTTGCCCGACTACGAGACGGTCTACTTCGGGGTATTGTGTTTTTCTTGGCAACAACTTACTCTCATGGTCCTCTAAGCGTCAGCCGACGCTTTCTCGTTCCAGTGCTGAGGCTGAGTATCGTGGTGTTGCCAATGCTGTTGCTGAGACATGTTGGATCCGGAATTTACTTCGTGAGCTTCATACTCCTTTATCTTCCGCCACTATTGTGTATTGTGATAATGTGAGTGCTGTGTACTTGTCTTCTAATCCGGTTCAACATCAGCGTACCAAGCACATAGAGATTGATATTCATTTTGTTCGGGATTTGGTTGCTACTGGGCAGGTTCGCGTTTTACATGTTCCTTCTCGGTTTCAGTATGCGGATATCTTCACTAAGGGCTTACCTTCGGCATTATTTGATGAGTTTCGTGACAGTTTGAGTGTTCGTTGTACTCCCGCTCCAACTGTGAGGGAGTGTTAGCAGGCTTATGTTTGTAGGCTTGACCCATGTTGGGCTTAGGGTTATCTTTGTATTACTTGTATTTATACTTGACACTTTGTATGGTTTCATAATCAATATACACAAAACATTGTATCATCCTACAGTTTTAGGCTTAGCAAATCCAACTCCGGGTTTTAAAGAAGGTTTATAAAAACGTTTTACTTCATCGTTGCTTGCAATGGGTATTTTGGTATTGTTTAAAAATACAAACTTTGTTTTTGGCTTGAGTTTAATTCTACTTCTTTTTCTTTAGATTCAACCTCTTGTGACTTTACAAAATTCACTTGTTTAGACTCACTAGTTGATCCTTTAGTAAAATTAAATCCTAGACCGGTTTTATTTCCGGAAGATTTTTGAAGGTTTAACATTTTCTTAATCGATTCACTACTATTATTAAAATGATTAATTTTAGAAATTTCTTCCTTAAGTTTTTTATTTTCAAGCCTAAGATCTTGACATATTTTATATTCTTCATTAACCTCTTTACCTTTTTCTAATTTAGATAGTTTATTTTTTAGTTCTAGTACTTCATTTTCTAAGCTATTTTTAATTTGTTTTAATAATTTATTTTTACCCATAATTTTTAGACTTTTTTTGCATAGTCGATTATATTCACTATCTAAGTCTTTTTCATCTAACGATGTTTGGTCATCTCTAAAGAATTCGGTTTCGGAAAGTACCTCATTAGAAGCTTTAGCCATAAGACATTTTTCGTCTTTAGTCTTTTCTTCTTCATCTTCGTCGCTATCACTCCATGATCCTCCAACGAAGTCTCTTTGCTTGTAGTTTCTTGATAGTTTTGGACACTCTCCGATGAGATGATTTGGATCTCCAAATTTAAAACATTTTCTTTTGCTTTTGCCATTTTTATCGTCTTTATTTCTTTGGGATGACTTTCTTTCATCATGTGGTTGTCTTACGAATCTTCCTCGTCTTTTAAAAAATTTCTTGAAGTCTCTCACGGCCATGGCGTATTCTTCGTCTTCACTATTAGAAGTCGAACTATCTTCATCACTTGATTCCTTTTTGGCTTTCAAGGCAAGAGATCTATTTTGTTCTCTTTTGCCTTTAACCATTTCGGAATCATTCTTAATTATTACTTCATAAACTTTTAAATTTTCAATAAGTTCATCAAGTGATGGAGATGTTAAATCCTTTGATTCTTCAATACCCGTAACCTTTGGGCGCCATTTAGGATGAAGTGCCCTAACAAATTTCCTAACATAATTCTTGCTAGAAAAACCTTCATCAATTACTTTTAGACTAGTAATAATAGTGTTAAATCTAGCAAAAGCATTACCTATCGATTCCTCTTCCGGAATTGTAAATTGTTCATATTGTTGAACAAGAAGATCTATTTTATTATCTTTGACTTGACTATTACCTTGTTGAGTGATTAATAAAGTATCCCAAATTTCTTTTGCGGTTTTACACATAAAAATTCTTTCATATTCTTTACGTGGTAAAGCATTATAAATCACTATTTTAGCTTCATTATTTTTAGCAAGTTTCTTTTTAAGATCATCGTTTTGTTTTTCAAATGGTACAATTTCATCCTTTTTAGTTTCGCGATTATTTTGAATAGGAGAAAAATCACCAAAGGTAATAACATGCCAAAGATCTAGATCTTTTGATTTCACATAAGTTTTGAATCTATTTTTCTAATAAATAAATTCATCACTTTCAAATATTGGTGGTCTTTGCATAGATTGCCCTTCTAAATATTTTTCTGATTTCATAGATCGACTCAAGTTTTAAAATACAGTTTATTTTAAAAATCTTGTTTGACGTGGCTCCTGATACCAATTGTGGAAAACTAGAAGGAGGGTTGAATATTTTACTGCTTTTTAAATTTAATGTTTAGTTTGTTTGTAAAAACTTAGATTCGACTTTATGTGATCTCAATATGTGCACAATATAAACAATTGAAGTAATTAAATAATGATAAGTAAATTCGAAAGATAAGAGATAAGAGTTAGAAAGATCAAACCACAACACAAGGATTTATAGTGGTTCGGTAACGAAGCGCCTCTTCGCCTTACTCCATTCCCCGAGCACCAAACTCGAGAGTTCTCTTCACTATGTCAACAAGCTCCCTTTAGGAAGAGAAAACTGTACACAACTTAGCTTACATCAATTTCCGACACTAAGCGAAATGTCGAGTTCTAATCCTAGTTAGAACCAATCTACCACAACTTCTTCACTACGATTCACAACTTCACTTCTCCTATACACTACTACGATCACACCAATCTACACTACTTACAAAGATCACTCCGATCTAACAATACTTACAATGATCACCACAATCTAACAATTTTACACAACTACGATACACACCTTCACAATATACACAAATGATTTACAAGATCTAACACAACTTCACAACAATACCAACTAAACTATAACACTTCTTTGACTTGATGATAAGAAGTATTCTTTTCTTGCACTTGAGAAATTAAGCTTGGATCACTTGAAAACAAAGTTTTATAATTAAATGATCAAAGGATTTATAGAAGAGTATAAACTGATTTAGAACAGAAAGAAAGTGTGTGCAAAATGTGAGAAAATCAGTGGTGAATAGTCCGGTATATATAGGCAAGCTGAGACAAAAAAACACGTGGCCGGTCCCCTTAATTAGGGTGCCGGTCTCCTTAAAATTAAGGGGGCCGCCCGTTGTAATTAAAGGGGCCGCCCAAGCCTGACACTCCTTTTTTTGTCTTTTCTGGGGGAGGTGTTTTCTGAAACATTTCTAGCCGTTTTTGGGTAGAAAATTTGAATTCAAAATATTTATTGGAATAAAACATTTCTTTTAAATCTAAAAATGTTTTGTAAAAGATATAAAAATGTTTGTGTCATTTTTATATAAAAGTGTGATGTTAAATAAAAAAAATCCTTTGATCATTAAGCATTTGTTTATTCATATTTTTAAGTGATTAAATTTTCGAAATGAAAATTTCTACTAATTACTTGTTTACATTTAATTTTTCATTAATTATTTTTACATTTTGAAATTATCAAAAAACGTAGAGAGATCGAAAAATATTAATAATGTTTTTGGGCATTATTTCTATCAACATGTTGGTTTCTATCACGGTCAGTGTGATACGTCCTTACTTATTTATTGTCATGGCTATGAGATTGCTTATTTACTTATCTATGTGGATGATATTATTTTTACAACTTCTTCTACGGCCTTACTGCATCACATTATTACTTCTCTACACTCAGAATTTGATATGACTGATTTGGGTACACTTAACTATTTTTTGGGCATATCCGTTCTTCGTGCCACTGCAGGATTATTTCTTTCACAGCGGAAGTATGCTCTTGAGCTTCTTGAGAGTGCACATATGCTTAATTTCTATTCTGCTAGGACTCGCGCTGATACCGAGTCCAAACTTGGTCCTGAAGGCATTCCAGTATCGGACCCGACCTTATATCGCAGTCTCGCAGGTGGTCTATAGTATCTTACATTTACGCATCCGAATTTGTCTTATGTTGTTCAACAGGTTTGTTTATATATGCATGACCCACGAGAGCCACACTTAGCTACTCTTAAACGGGTTCTTTGATATGTTAGGGGGACATTGGACTTTGGTTTACAGTTGTAAAAGACAAAAAAGTTCATAAAAAACAATAGATAAAATTTGTCGAGTAAACCTATTTTGACTCGAGTAAAAAACATTTACTGACGTAAAAGTACAAAAAACCGGACACGTGCCAATCTTTTGATGGACTCGAGCAAAATAAAATTGTCAAGAAGTCGTGTTGTATATATTTAGACTTTTTCGAAGAGATTATTAGTTGGAAAAAAATGTCTCGGCCTATTTCACTCATTGGCTCTAAGAAGTATGATTAATTCAATTTAATAAAAACGAACTTTTCAAATTCTACAAATTTATGTAACTTGGTCAATTTATCAACAAATTAGGTAATGTAACTTTCAAATTCATTTCATTATCACTAATTTGCTTACGTACTACATGTTTAACCTGTAAATTTATCTTATTTGGCATTTTTATTTTACTTTTTTTTGTTGTGAGATCGATGCTTTAAGTTAATGCTTGTCACCATTAAAAGAAAGAAGATTTCATCTTCTTTCTTTTTTGATTATCTTCCTCGCGTATGTATAAGACCGAATCCATTCTATTTCTAAAAAAGATTACTAATCCTTAACTTTTCGAGGAATCCTTCATCAGTGGTTGTGAATGACTGATTTTTTCAATCTTTTCGATCTTGGTTCCGTAAGAGCAAGTCAGAAAGTAGAACCATCTGATTTGATTCGTTCTCAATAACCATGAGATGATCATCTTAGGGTGATCTTTTTGTCGACGGATGCTCCTATTACACATATGCTTTGGTACGGAAGGATTCGAATCTCCCAATGACGGGACCAAACTCGATGCCTTGCCACTTGGCTACGTTTAATTTCCACTTTTATTTTTGATACTTATACCACTAAAAAAAGAATAATGAGCTGTTTTTATTTTTCAAATTTAAAGTATAGTTTCTTACGAGAATCCAAATAATGCAACATCTTAGTTTTAACCGTAATTATCTTTATCTAGTATCTATAAAGATGACTTGTTTTACATATCATAAAAACATGAAAACTGAGTATCAATTTTTGGCACTCACTTTTATTTAAAACGAGTCATTCAAACTCGTGCGATGCACACAAGTTGTATCTAATTGTTTATTTCGTAATGTTTGTGAGAGTTGGGGAGGTGTGAGTATGATGGTGCATATAATTGAAACGTGATGCTTTATGTTTCTATGTCTTAACACTTTTGTTTTGAAGTTTGTAGGATATTCTAGGCCCAGCATCTCACCAAGTAAGCCCAGCTGAGGCCCCATTCTAAAACCAATTGGTGATAGAAGGAGTAGCCACCAAGCTTATATGTTAACTTTAAGATTATGATTCTACCGATGTAGGATTAGGTTTGCACACCAAACAATCCTCCCCTCAAACCCAACTATAGCCACGATCCCACCTTTTTCATACCGCCGACCTTTACCGAACACTCCGCCTTTTTACCGGCTTTCTTTCGGTACAAGGTTTACCGAGGGAGAACCACTAAGACTGTGTCGAACAGGGTCTAACCGAAAGCTCGCGGTTACACTTCCACACCACCAATGGGCCCATGTGGTCTCTAGATACAATTATGTAGGATATCCTAGGCCAGCTTATCACCTAGTTTTCTTTTAGCCCAAATGACGTTTCATTCTAAAACCAATTGGTGATAGAAAAAGTAGTCCATCAAGCTTATATGTTAACTTTAAGATTATGATTCTACCGATGTAGGATTAGGTTTGCACACCAAACAATCCTCCCCTCAAACCCAACTATAGCCACGATCCCACCTTTTTCATACCGCCGACCTTTACCATCGGAACACTCCGCCTTTTTACCGGCTTTCTTTCGGTACAAGGTTTACCGGGAACCACTAATACTGTCGAACAGGGGTCTAACCGAGCGAACACCATCCACACCACCACTGGGCCCAAGCCTCTCTGATACCAATTGTAGGATTATCTAGGACCTGATCTCACCATAGTTTATATTATTAAAGCCCAACTAACGTTTCATTCTAAAACCAATTGGTGATAGAAAAAGTAGCCCATCAAGCTTATATGTTAACTTTAAGATTATGATTCTACCGATGTGGGATTGGGTTTGCAAACCCAACAAAGTTAAAAATTATCAGATAAACAAAGTACAAGTATTTATTGTCGAAAGTGAGTGTGATGTTATCATCCGAGCAAGTCGAAGAAAGCTGATAGCAAATATATAGTAAAGTTGATCAGCACACAAAGTGTACTTAGGCATATATCTGGTATGATCACGGATCGATTATCAGAAACAAGTTAAGCTTTGATCCCCCTCTATTTTCTTCCTTTTTGCCTGGCTGGTATGGTGTGGGTGTTCACAACTTTCGCCTTCAGCTTGCGTGCCGCAACCTCCACCTCGCGTATCATTGACTCTGCCTCGCTTGCTCCTGTCTCTGCCATGTATGTTCCTGCGCCCATATTTGCATGAGATGATACTCGTGCTACACCGTGTGCTCCTGGCTCTGCCATGAATGTTCCTGCGCGCATGTTTTTTGCATGAGATGGTACTCGTTGTGCTCCTGGCTCTGCCATGAATGTTCCTGCGCGCATATTTGCATGAGATGGTACTCGTTGTGCTCCTGGCTCTGCCATGAATGTTCCTGCGCGCATATTTGCATGAGATGGTACTCGTTGTGCCCCTGGCTGTGCCATGAATGTTTGTCCGAACATATAAGATGGTACTTGTGATGCACCACGTGCTCCTACCTCTACCGAAGTGTTGGGTTTGGTGTATGTTGGTCCGAACATAATTCCCTGAGTTTGTACTTTGGGCACCATCACGAAGTGTTGGGTTTGCTGTATGTTGGTCCGAACATATTTCCTTAGTGTGCCATCAGTCCCATTCAAGAAGTCTCTCAGATTCTGTGCCAATTCATTTGCCTCACGTGCAATATTTCGTGCCGCTTGAGCCACTTCAGCTGCCACCTGTGAGTCGTCTACCTCTTCTGCCTTGCGAGCCAAGTCAATGGCCAAGCTTGCCAATTCTTCTAACGCGGATATCAAGAACAATACAGCTTGGTCTCCCAGAAACACTACCGCTTCTCCCAATGCCTCTGCAACCTGTTTAAATAGCGGCCTCGCCACCTCGAGTAATGCTTCTAGCGCCATGGTTAGTGCTAC